>JAOVYX010020396.1:382-17086 GCA_035668315.1 Drosera spatulata | reverse complement strand
GCATGCTAAGATCTTGTCTTATGGACCTTGTCCTATCAAAGATGAAATCGTGAACGGTTTCAAAAGGATGGTCTGACAAGTCAAACAATTCCAAGAGATAATTCAAGGTCCTATCCAACACAGGCAAAGGACGGACATCCGATGCTTCGATATCTTTCATTGATATAGTCCTGCAAAACTAAAAACATAAGGCGTGAGCAAGAAGCTCTACACCAGTTTGAAAGTAACATCAAACACAACATCGAAATACAATGATTGACCATAACTAACTCTCGGTAAACCCATATCATTGTACCTTCTTGACCGCTAGGCCAGAAGATGTTCTTGCAGGGTCTCCATCCAATCTTTCGAAGACAGCTAGATCTCTGAGCCGCTCACAGCTGCAATCTTTCCCTCTAATCATTTGTCGTAAAAAAAAAACAAAAAAACAAAAAAAACAAAATCAGCTATACAAGGATCTAGAAAGGAATTCAAGTAGCAGTAGAGCCCTTGCAGTACAATAAACCAAATGCCACAACGTATCAATAAAGAAGACAAGCTACACACATTTAAAGTTTCGGCATTTGATTTCACATCTTTCCAGCATGTTTTCAGATTAGTGGCAACTTTCATCATAGGTTACCATACAAATCATAGTTATCAGATGCTCTAATCTCTTGCTTCTTCACTGTGGGAAAATGCACCATAGTGGGTATTCCTCCGAGTCCATACATTTTACTATTCCATAACTGTCACATGTAGTAATCCGGATAATCTCAAAGTATTCTCGGTAACAACCCCACGATCCAGAAAAACCCCAAAAACCTAATTTATTAAACTTTCACCAGATCTTATCAAACTATCATCACCTGAGAGCAAGTTGATCCCTCCTAACTGTGAGGTCAGAGGTGACACCCGAAGTCATCAGAAAAACGAGCTCTCTGGTGTAAAAATAGAGGTAAGGTGGTATATCACCCTGTTTACATGGTGCCTTTTCCGGACCGGCGGGATTATGTGGGTACCTTTCTTTCCTTTTCATTCTATCAAGCTGTCACCAATCTATTCATCACCAGATGAATAACTAGAAAATAGAGTACCTGGGCACATGAAAGGGCAAGTGCCGACGATGAACTGAGGATCAGAACCAGAACCCCCTCTTTCTTCCTCATCATCGTGTTTTCCTTGTGGGAGAAATCTTTGTGAGTTTTCTCTGTTACGGGGTACATCGGATTCGGCTGCATCGGGTCTTCTTCCTCTCCAGCCCTGCGTCGTTATCGTGGAATCTGGAATCATCCGATTAGGGTTTTTGTGGGACAGTTTATCGCGATTGAGATAACTCCTGCTTGAATTTGAAGCAGAAGATGATGATGATGGATTGTTGGGGCGGTGATCGACCTTGTTCCGCCGATCCATCCTCGTCTTCGTCCTAGTGGTATGCTTTTTGTGTTTCCGTGAGTTATTCAGGATTCAAGTATAATTGATTATGTAAAACGGGTTCCACGTGGATATTAATTGATGAGAAATAAACTATCGGTTCTACTACACTCTTTGATCGATGATATATTGATATGTGTGTCAACTCAGGGTCGATGGTAACTATTCCACGACAAGCAATCACAAAATACTTTTTCATAGTGAATGCACGAAAATAGTTACACTTGGTTTAAGGCGTAAGGTGCCACAATGTGAGTTCTCTTCGGTTTGACATTAGTATCCGGTGGTTTCATTCATGGTAGGCAATAACATTTACAAAAAGAACACGCAGGAGGCGAAGGTGGGCTTACAGATCATGCTTCGACTAGGCGGTAGAGATCAAAATGAATGAGGATCTGTTCAAAGGATAACTAGCCTTTAAACCAGTTGCTTACGAGCTCAGCATCCAAATCCACCACCACCATAAGGTCATCCAGTTGCGACATTATTCCAAGGTCCCCTTTCTAAGCACAATCGACATACCAAATGCCATATCATTCATCGAATAGAAATAGCAACAAACAGACAATGTACAGGTACAGCAAACCCGGCTACCCGAAAACTGAGAATGCAACTCAACACAATCTATCAGTTTCCTCAGTCATTTGCTAGCAGAAAACAGCGTAGCACATATCCACATGAGCAGTTCAATGCCCTTTCAACAGTACCGAGATTGAACTCTTTGTTAATTCGCTAGGTCCAAGTAGAGAAAACAAATCAAATAGAGAAACCGGTGGCTTCTTCGTCTTCATCGTCTATCATGTCTTTCTCATCATCTGAAGGCACCTCATAGTCTTCCTCTTCCTCTTCCTCCTCTTCGATTTCGTCATCGTCGTCCATGGCTACTTTCTTATCCTTCAAGCCTGTGCTGAGCACTACTGTGTCTCCTCCTGATTTCTCCATATCCTTCCTCAGCTTATCCATGTTCTCCCGCCTCCGCTCTTCTTCCAGTCTTTGCTTCTCAGCTCGCCTCTTGTCAAGATCGGCCCTGCATACAAGAAAACTTCAGATCGCATAAAAATATAGGATGTTACCGATGAAAAAGGGCACCTGCAGATGCTTTAGGGCTACATACAGCTTTGAAAATCTAATATGCCTACTATTTTCTGAAGTTCTACAAAATTCCTTAGCTGAGTGTAAGGATTTGTAGATCCAGATAAACACTAGCAATGATCTTATTCGAGAGAGGCATGAAAGAATACGTACTTGTAACTCTCCATGTATTCTTCAGCGCTAGCTTCAATCGCCTTGAAAAACTCATCCATCCCTGAACCAGATACTGCAGAGACTCCAACAGTCCGAAGATTCTTGTAAAACTCATCCAGCACCAAAGATAAGCTACGAGTCAAAGTTGATGTGTACGACTGATCTGACTCTAGTGCTGCATGAAAAGCCTCAAAATCTTGCATCCACTGCACCAGCAAGAATAAAGGTCATGTAAAACAAGACCACAGTCGTCCTAACCATCAAAATGACATGGAGAACACAACTTTCAAAAAAGAAAAAAATGAAGTACTGGGAAAAAACACTCCTAGTAAGTAATTCTCACACACATACAAATAGATTAAACTCAAATAGTCAAATAAATCTGTTGATGAGAATACAGGCAGATAAAAGTACATAACAATACAATTACGTATAATTACCTCCAAGGCAAACTGATGTTGAGCCACATCTGTCTTGTTGAATGCCAAAACCAGAGGCAAACGTGTCTTGTAGAGAATGCTACAGGCATAAAGCATATTGCTCATGAATGTAGCAGGACTAGCAGAACGAGGGGTATCAACCACATATGCAATGACAGTGGGGAAGGTTGAAGCAAAAGCCTCTGTGATTATTGCTCCGGAAGCAGACCAAGTAAATATCTCAATCTGACCAGGTGTGTCCACCAGAACATAATCAAGCTGATCTGCTCGCTTCTCAACCACTGAGATCACCTGAGATATGGAAGCAAAACATGAAACTAATTGCTGCACCTCATGAAGATAGTAAAAAATACAAGAATGAATGAACCCTCCTACACAAATCTCCAATACACCAAGCCATTCTGAGTTTAGCACATAACCGCCGAACCGCTTATCACGAAAGCAAGACTTCTAAGGAAAAATGAAAGAAAAAAAAAAAAAAAACAAGCGATGATTCCTACTCATATTTTACAGCAATAGCAAACAAAGCTCAGATGACGACGACGATTATGGACAAAGAAAAGCAACTGATTTTTATTCATGGGACTTTGGGAGTCATTACCTCATCAAACTTTGTAGCAAACAAGTTAAGTGATGTCAGAATTCCTCCATTAGGGCCAAGGTTGAACTGCTTCATAACTTCCTTGTACTTCACGGTATCTCTGATATCGATATTTGCTCCGAACGGCAGTGACAAAACAGCTGGGTCAAGATTGATCACATAACCTCGAAGTTTTGACTCTTGTGAGTGGCAAACCAATCGATGGAGGAAAGTCGTCTTTCCACTTCCTATTATAAACAGATACCCAAACATCTTCAGTCTAGGCCCTAAACATTTCATACGTAGAGGAACCAATAACAGTGAAACAGTAAATAACTAAACCAAACCTGCCATGCCAATGACAATGATGATAACAGGCTTTCTCTTGAAGCTTGAATCCGATTCCTTGATCTGCAGTTTCCCCAAAGACTTCTCGATTTCTCCATCCTGTTTCCACCCACAAATAAATGAACGGAAGTTCAAACAAGCTCGCTAACATCACGAAAAAACTTGATTCATTTCAGCTAAAGAATTTCACCTTCGAACTCGAACCAGTTGTATCCACTTGCATGGACGATGTAGCATCACCAGATGGCGTTGGTATCGAATCAGGTATATCCGAATCAACTTCCATCACGTCCGTCTACCTAATTTGCCAAAAAAACCCTTCAAGCCCACGGAACGACGTTGACCATCAGAAAAAACCCCTAAAATGTAGTACTCATTTCTCTAGACAATCATATACTACAGTTATGCATGAATAGACTACTGAAACCGAAACCGCGTTAAATTAACTAGCACAAAACAACTACCATACTCATAAATGAATTAGAAATGGCGGAGAAATTTCGATTTCTCGGGTAGAATAGAGCTCATGAAGAAGTTACCGAGAAGGTGAACGGTGTCTGACCGGTGACTCGTAGGAGAACAGAGAGCTGATGGAGAGAGAAGACTGGAAGCGGCAGCGAAAGAGGCCGGTCGGCGGAGGCGGTGGCGGAGGTTCGCCGGCGAAGATGAAGCGGTGCGCCTCAGATGGGGTTAGGGATTTGTCGAGGGAAAGGAGGAAATAGCAGTTAACAGTTAAGTTGATAATTTAAAGAGAAAACACATGAAAAAACCCACTCGGAAAAAGCCCTTCAATTTAAGATATTCACTCAATTTACACCTTATTTAATATTATTATAAATATATAATATAAATATGTAAAAAGTTTTTTTATTGGTTCTTCACATGTTTATTTTTTATTAATTAATAATTATTTATATGTGAATTTTTTATTGATTAATTTCACAATAAATTAATTAATATCATTAAATATTTTATTATCAAGTATATGAATGATCAAGTAACTATGTAAAATTTTGAAACAACAATATCATATATTTTTTATTTGATGGAGTTTTTCTTTGATCGATTATGACATGATTAATCATATTAAAAAAATTAAGTTTTTATATTTCATTATCTCATATTACAGTAATGTTAATGACTTTATGTATCATCCAATATTAAAATTTTATTATAATTAAACATGTCTGAATAATTGATAAATTAAAGTTTTTGATACACAATACAACTATTTGATCTGAAATTAATTATTCATTATTAGTAGAAAAAATACAAAATAATATATCACAAAAAATACCATCAAAAGTTGTATATTCACGAATAGAGATCTAGTGTATTTTAAACAAAGGCTAGTCAAAGTTATGGTTGGCTACTGTGGATAGGAAGAATTCAATTATCATCATTAAAGTTTATGATTTTTAAATTTAAAATAAAAAAATCAAAATAATCATCAATTTAAATTATTGACCATTGGATCTTGGTAAACACAAATAAGATTATTTGTGGCTAGTTATAAACTCATTTTGCTCTTTAAACCATTAAAATAATTTATGTTATAATATTCTTAATTTTAAAGTGAGACATCCCATAAAAAATATTGGATATCTCACAACACCATCCTATTTGGAAATTTTTTTTAAAAAGAATATCAAAATATACATGTTTTTTACTTTATATCATATTTACTCATCCTATTACTCATTTTTTTTCTCTCTCCTTCTTTCACAGATGTTCAAAGACAAAAATGTCTTACATAAAAAATTAACATTTTCATTTCAATAATGTGATAAATAAGTAAAAAATAGAACTATTGTATTAACATCTTTTTAGCAGATCAATCTCAAAATTAAATAAATTTTTTTGATATTCATCATTTTTAGACTATAGAAATTCAAAATATGTGTATAGTATTAAAATTTTTTATCGTATTGACATCAATGTTAATGTTATGTATTAGAATCGACCAATTCTACTTTTCTTTTATTAAATTAGTCAGTCTTATATCTTTTCTTGAATAAAACTTTAAGAAGAAAAAACTGTTACTCCTAACATGCAAATTAATAGAACATGTCTAACATAACGTAAATTGAATATTTTTTTTAAATTATTTTTATTTTTTAAATTTTCTAATGGTCCTAGGCATCATCCCTTTCCTCAAATTTTAATCCTACATCTTATTTCGGCGAGCCTTGTCTTTTCATCGGGGACTCGAATTAGGGTTTCACCCATCAAAACTCTTCACCCCATCCGGTCACCTCACCTCGCCGGCGATTTTCCTCCGCCACCACCGCACCACCGTCCACACCACTTCCCTCTCATCTCCACCACACCACACCACTCCCCACCATGGCTCGAAACGAAGAGAAAGCGCAATCGATGCTGAACCGCTTCATAACAATGAAGCAAGAAGAAAAAAAGAAACCCAAGGAACGCCGACCTTATCTCGCATCGGAGTGCCGGGACCTCGCGGAGGCGGACAAGTGGAGGCAACAGATCATGCGTGAGATAGGGCGCAAGGTGGCCGAGATCCAGAACGAGGGACTCGGGGAGCATCGATTGAGGGATCTGAATGACGAGATTAATAAGCTGATTAGGGAGAAGGGGCATTGGGAGAGACGGATTGTCGAGTTGGGCGGACCGAATTACGCGAGGGGTGGAGCCAAGATGACTGATCTTGATGGGAATATTGTTGCTGTTCCTAACCCTAGCGGCCGAGGCCCCGGTTATAGGTATATGATTCTTCATCAGCTCATTTGCTCGCAAATAGTAATGTTTCGAGTTTCGCGTTGGATACTTGATGGTTTACTAGCTGAGTACTACACTCCAGTATATACCAGGAGAATGTTCCCTTGAAAAACTAAGAATCTCATTGATACTTCTAGCACATTCATGACAAATTCTCCACGTACTACTTGCACGGGTTCAATTTAGTATCCAAATCTATACCTCTCTTATTTAGACTCCATCTTGCTAGCTAGGGTGACTGCGTGAGAATGAATAAGAGTAGGCTGGGCTTAAAATCTTAGACTAATTGACAGCAACCTGCCATTTCGCAATGTTCTCTAGCTGGAAAAGAGTTAGTTAGAGTTTCAACGAAGGGACAGGGTCAAAAAGATGTCACATACTGTTTCTGGGAGAAATATTTGGTTGTGTTTCGTGAAGCAAAACGCTTAAAGGAAGTCATATCATGCAATTTCTTGAGGAATATAATTTTGTGGTTGCTTTTAGTGTGTCATTATGCTGTGAATATAGTGACTGATATGGAGGATTTGTTTGCTAACAATATAGGTATTTTGGGGCTGCAAAGAAGCTGCCTGGTGTAAGGGAACTGTTTGAGAAGCCGCCGGAGTTGAGGAAGAGAAGAACCAGATATGACATCTACAAGAGGATAGATGCTAGCTATTATGGATACAGGGATGATGAGGATGGGATTTTGGAAAAGCTGGAGGGGCCAGCAGAGGAGAAGATGAGGGCGGAAGCTGTTAGGGAGTGGATGGAGATGGAGGAGATCAAAAAGGCAGCGAAGAAGGCGGTGAAGAGCGGAGAGGTGGCTAGTGTGGTGACAAATGCTAAGGATATCCTGTTTGAAGAGGAGGAGGATATTGTGGAGGAGGAGAGGAGGCTGCAAAGAGAGATAGAGGAAGAGGAGATGCAAAGAAGGGAGTTTGTGGTTCATGTCCCACTGCCTGATGAGAGGGAGATCGAGAGGATGGTCGTGGAAAAGAAGAAGATGGAGCTTCTCAGTAAGTATACGAGTGAGAACTTGTTGGTGGAGCAAGAGGAGGCCAAGTCCATGTTGAATATTCAGCATTAGCCGGTAATTATCTTTCTGAATCGTTGAGCCTCTAATTTGCTGGCTCTATGTTGTTTTCTAAGATTATAGGCTTTAATTGTTTTTCGGTCATGCTTGCATGGTCTATGTGTCAAGATGTCGATAGAATGTGGTGTGGCTGGAAACTTGAGAGTACGAAATAGAGCTTTTGTTTGGTTATAAGTCGTTAACTTGGAACAGTGGTGTGAGCTTCGATAATTCTATTATGCTGCTCAATGAAAATTGTATGTTACATCCTGTAGCATTCTCAAAATGAAGAGCTAGTCCCTACATGACAGAATTGGTGTGTCTTGTCTTGTAATTTGCATATGAGATCCATTATAGACTTGGTCAGTTATCTTGCCGGATGGATATTTGTCGTCAATCATTGCATTAAACCTGATGGTCTGATTTCGTTCACAGTCAACTTGTGCAGGGAGAGGTTGATCATGAAAGGTTGCTTTAAGCTTCAGATGCCAGAAGGACTTCTGTTCCTCAGCTTGAAACCTTCATGTTATCCTGAGAAGACTGCTCACTCTCTGCAGCAGCTTGAGGTTTTTCAATGACTTTTATGCTAGGCTTGCAAGCTTTTGCCGTTTGGCATCTCGTGTTGAGAGTGGTGTCGTGTTTGGTGAAGTGGAGAAGCTTTGCACGTGCATTATGTCAGCAACTTGGGAAATCGACTACATGTACTTCAGTACCAAAATTGCCTAGCATGTAATATTGTTGAACCTTATGGCAGAGGAGACAGCTAAAAGGAGTCATTTTGAATTTGATCGGCAGCCTTGTTAATGATTTATGTTCCCAAATCATGTCAAGACTATAGAATCCACATCGTGGTTTTGTTGTCCTTGGTCGCATTCCTTTCTTGTCTACTGATTTGAGTTGGTTTGTGTTACAATCACATATTTGCTGTTCATGTTAAACAGTCTCTTGCATAGCGGATGTTTGCATGCCTGATAATCGGCCAATTGAAACAGACATTAGTAAGCTGGATGCAGTGCATGCTGTCGACCTTGGTGTGTGTTGTCGTTAGACTTGGTAGTTTGTGGTTTTTTCTTCTTCTTTTTTTGTTCCTTTATCTCTTTTTCTCTTATCCCTGTGCAGGAGATAGGTTGCAAACTGACGACACACTGTTTTGTGTCTCCTGTTCGTTGAGAAATGGATGCAGTTCTCCTCAATCAACGAGTCCTTGAATATTGTTTTGACAACTTGTATTTGTCATGATTTTAAGCATCATGCTGCGTACAAATGAACCAATACAAACTCCCCTCTTGAATGAATGACACAGCAGCCCTATCAAACGAAAACGGTTGCCTGCATCACCATACTCTAAAGTTGATCGAATTCATGTACTCAGTCTCACCCCTCCCAGATTGGAAACATTGACATTCAACAATCAAGCATGGATTAAATAGAGACCAAGCCACCCTGCATTAGAAAATTTAGACCAGGGCAGAATGAGGACTCTGAGAAATAGAAATCCTGCGTTGGAAATGGTACATCCTTCATGATACAAAGCCGAAGAGACGAAAGTGACAATTAAATAGAGAAACCCAGCTAAAGCTTTAAGCATCCACAACATTCCGCACAAAGATAGCAACTCCTTTATCGTCACAAATCTAGAACCAACATCAGAGGGTACCTCTTCTTTTAATTGGTCAGCTCCATGATGGCAGAGACAATGTCGCCATCAGCCGCCTTCAGTGCCTTGACGGCCTTAGACCTGGAGACTCCAGCCTGAGTCATGACCAACTCAATGTCTTTGGGTTCCACTCCAGTCTCATCAACTTCTTCCTCATCATCCTGAGCCGCAGCAGATGACTCAGGCTTTGAGATCACATGGCTAAGATCAGGGGCCTTGAACTGCTCCGCTGCCTGGGTTTGAAGTTGCGAGCTCAGGTCCTCAATCTTTGCCTCGCCAAAAATAACGTATGTATCTGATGTGGGGCTCTTGAAAACATCAGGTCTTGAGATCACAAACAAAATCTGGAAGAGATTCTCACCAGAATAAATGGTAAGTTAAACCGGTAAATGAATTGAATGCCAAGTTGGAAGATAAAGAAACACAAGAGCAGAAACTAACATTCTTGCTCTTCTTCACGGTGATTCTGGTAACACCAGTGATGGGCTTCATGCCAAGTTTCAGCATGGCCTTGCGACTTTTCTTTTCACTTTTACTTTGTTTTGACCGACCATTACCATCACCATCTTGTCCTGCAAAGGATCAGAAAGTTAAGCGCGCAGAGACTCCCACAGCAACTGAGTACAATCACAACGGATATAGATTCATCATGCAACCCAAGACATAAGAGGTATTGAAACTGATCTTTAGGATTTGGTGTTGTAAATGATTTCGGAATAATTGCCTCAAAACCTCAAAGACCAAAAGAGCATGAAGGCAATATATTTGAGCAACAATCACCAAGCGTAACCAATCAATTCAAAGTCATTTAAATCAAATGCAATTCAGGCAGCAATTTTCATCCTTACGAGTGGTGCTGCTAAATACAGTTGAAAGTGAGCCAGGAATTTCCGCAACATAATTCATTTAGAATCCTCCCAAAATAGCACTCGATGGTGATCAACGTACAAAAATCATAAAACAATTTCACGGTGCTAAGTTTTATTAAACGATTTCACACCTAAAGAAAGATACAGTTAATATCCCAAAATGTCTTAAACCATGAATTTCACATTTCAACATGGTATTGAGAAACTTGTCAGCCAAAACCTCTTGATACCACATCAATTAAAATAATAAACATAGAACGAGCCCAAGTGAACTCGTCAAAACTTGCAGTCTGTTATCCCAACACTTCCAGTAGACTAGTAATACCGTCAGCATCATCATCATCTTTATCATCATCTTCATCGTCGTCTTCATCATCGTCCTCGTCTTCTACAAGTGGTTCATCTAGCTGTAAATTTGGGAGACAATGATACCCACAGTTAGACAATGATATCCAAAATCTGGGATAATTTTACACTTATGCTGACCCTTGAGCGTACATAAGGCACTCCCATAAGAGTAGCCGCAAACCCAATCGGGATATCAATGGCATGTGGATACGTCCACGAAAAAAAAAGAGCCAAAATCCTAAACTTGTATCACAGAATGGGCCATTGAGCACTGTCACGAAATAATTAATGAAGACTAGCTCGAGGAAACGAAACCAGACTGGCCATCACATAACCATCCTGCTAATACCGAATTATCACCAAAAAGAACATCACCTTTCTCTGTACATCACAGCAACACCCAATTCATCAACTAAATTAAGTAATCAGGAGTCAGGAAACCAATGAAATCTGATAAGGGATTGCCAAGAACCACCAACAAACCCATCTACTCAAAACCCATGTAATGAAATCAACTCAATTGGCCCGATTCAGTTCGTTTGACATTGATCTCACACCAAAACTGAGCACGCCGATTAAATTCAAGTCAATAAAGAGTACAAGTTTGAATCAATAGCAAGCGATGCGGGTGAAATAAACATTGAACCATGAAGTTCGTTGACTGATACAATTGGCAGAAGAAGCAGATCCAACAAGGAAGAAACAGAGTGGATCGAGAGAGAACAAAAGAGAGATTACGTCGATTTTCTGTTGCTCGAGGTGAGCGGCGAGGAGCTCTTCCTGTGTCTGCGCAGTCATGGCGAGAGTCGAGTTGCGGCGAGAGACAGAGTTGATGAAACCCTAGAATAGAAGTCGATACAGGATGAGAAGTCAGCTAGGCCTAACACTCCACTGTTGCTTTGGTATCGATAAAATTGGCTAGGAAAATTCGTGCCGACAAAAACATTAAAAATTCTATTTTATGGGTAGTGCTAAACCTATAACAAAAATGGTTAATTTTAAAGTTTTTTTTTGATAATTTTATTTTTTTATTCGATAATCGGGATATTTTGGATTTTTTTTCTTCTGGATTTAGTTATTTTCTATTTTATTTGATAAATTATTTTTGATTTCATTATTATTTTTTTATTTTTCGTTTTTGATTTTGAACAATAATATAACATAATTCTTTAGAATTGGATTTTGATTCATACATCTATTTAGTCTATTTATAAACATCCAATATGTTTTCTTCGTGATATAGGACTATATGTTAGCATATTATGTCTCATCTGAATTGTAATATAAAGAATAGGACCTTTGATGACGTGCATGACTAATAGATCAAAAGACTCGGTATGATATCAGAGTCCTTCAAATGACAATCCGACAACTCAATATTTTGTGCTAGTCAAATTTATATTCTCGTTTCAAACCCAATAGAGATATTCAGGCGAGAAAACATGCTGAGAATACTCTACACACATCTGATATGATGAAAATATAAGAAATACCACTTACTCAATAGCTCATGTGTTATTCCATTTATAATCAATTGATTTTAAATTAAAATCCTTAAGATAATTGAACAAAATATTCAAGATCCTTATTAAAAAGATTATTTTATTTGACATAATGATTTTGATTTTGTTTGGGAGAGAGTAAATTCAGAGTAAAATTTTTTTCTTCTTAAAACACAATTATTTCGAAATCAGTCATTTTTAATCTGAATTTTTCTTTTTTTTATTATTTATTTTATATTTCATTATTTTTAACCGTTTCAAAGAGGCAAGAGGAATTGATCTTACTGACACCACAATGTTGCAACCAATGACAATCAGTATGGTTCTCCATAGTCGAGGGTGAAAACGTTGAAGCACATTCTTGGTTCCATAGTCACGGACATAGTTGATCCACAGTATCCTTATATTCTGGTCAAAACTTCTGTGCGATCACAAGTTCAATGATATGTATCCGTTACGCAGATTCAAATCCACAGACAATGTTAAACAACTCCAGGCTGTGCAACAGAGAAGCCAAAACAAAGCATATCTGTTCAGACAAGATTCCACAATCCACGCGTAACGGCTACATGTTCACCATTATTCCCCGCTCACCCAAATTCCCCAAAACTTGAATTCATCTCCCTCTCAGCCTCTCTCACACATCATTCCAGTCCATTCAATTACCAATAATAAAAGCTCCATCCTCGTTGATTGAGCCGCTTTCTCTCTTCAATTCAATCTTGTACTTCGACTGTGGTCACTCTCTCTCTCACTTCATTTTGCACCCACTTGTTTGGTTAACAAAACCCTAATCCCCAAATCCAAAAACCCTAATCTTTTTGGTCCCAGATTTGACCCAGTTGAAATGGGTTGCTGTTTGAGCAAGAAAGATCCCAACTTGGGTTCTTTCTCAGATCCAATTCGGCCAAATGACAACAAAAGGTGCGGTTTCAGTGTTGCCCAGATGGAGAACAAGGCGAAAACAGCTCCAATTGGGGATTTGAAAGCTGAGAACAAGAAGCAGGAGGAGGAGAAACCGGTGAAGAAGAAGGAGGTGTTTGTTATTCAGCATAGAAAGAGCAATGACAGGCGATCCGAGTCGAAATGCCCGTCTGAATCAGACGGGTCGGTCCCTCGTGGTCCGGTTTCGCCTGATCCGGGTTCTGATGGTGGGAATAGTAAGGTTGGGATTGGATTCAGTGGTTGTGCTGTGGTGAGGACATCTAGTTGTACCAAGGAGGAGGTGGATGCGATACTGATACAGTGCGGTAGGCTTAGCCGGAGCTCATCCGGGAAGGGAGGTGTGTCGTGTGAGAATAAGAGCGGTAGGAGGTACGCTGGCTCGAAGAGGAGCCATGATTTCGATAGTGAGAACGTCGGGGTTTCGGAGGACGTTAAGAGGAAAGGTGGTGATTTAGGTGTTGAGGATGGTGCTTGTGAGGATGCTGATGATGAAAGGCGCGTAAGGCGCAGTGAGTCCAGGGGTTGTCACAGGAGGCGGACTCCTAGCCGGAGTAGAGAGAGGGACTCGTCGAACCAGAGGTCCGGGAGTAGAGAGAGGGGGATGAGTAGTGGGAGAAGAGTGAGTCGATCTCCGGGTGGGAGATCGGAGAGTCCTATGGTGTCAAATGGGGGAAGTGCAAGTGGTCACAACAATGGTATGCCTGGTAAGATGGTTTCTGTTCCAGCAACTGTATCTTCCTTGTCAAATGACAACGGTGGCAGTGCTGGTGCTGGGGAGGATACCACAGAGAATGGGAATGTGAAGAGGATATTGGTGAGGAGCCATGGAGGTGCAGCGGGGTCTAGGGGTACAGCTTCTCCCAGATCTCAGTCACCGGCAAGAGGACATGGTATAATTGTGGTTGCAAATGAAAGCAAAGGTCAGCAACCGCAGCAGGTGCAATCACTTAGTCGCAACCCTTCGAGGAAGACAGAGCATTCTCCTTACAGGAGAACTCCGTTGAACGATATCGACATGAATTCCCTTCCATTACAGCCACTTGCTAGCAAGTCTGTGGTCACCAACAACTCATCCAAGGCACAACATAAGAATAAAGACATCGCTGAGGACGAGGCTGCAGTCGGGCAGCTTCCCAATCCAGCTTCTCAGGTATATTCTCATTTGCCCTTCATGCATTTGCCACTGACTTATCATTAAGTTATTCAAATCCCAGTGCAAGCTACTGAGGCAGTAATACCCTCGGGTTTCATGTCTATGTTTGGTGTTATAGTTCTGGAATTATTCCTGTCGGTGTGTTGGTAGATGGAGGAGACAGTGAACTTGATATAACCAATCTTGAGAATATGTATATCTTCCATGTGAAATCTAATTCATATCTGATCTTCCAGCCTTGTATGAGTAACATTGTCATGGGCTGGAGTTTCCAAACGTGAACCTCGGGTGGTTCAGCTTAACCAAAAATGAACTTTGGCCAGAACTGCGCCACCAAATATGATGAAGTATTTCATAAAAACAAAGCCACCGTTTACTTTGTACTGATGTGATCTTCTATCCTTTCATGACAGAATAAGCGTATCGATACAAGCCATATCAAAGTAGCTCCTCAAGGGACAAACGGAAGAGTCGACAGCAGAGGCGGAGAAGGCAATGAGATCACGAGCATCAATTATTGCCTAGTTAACGACACTCAACCACGGATCAATCAACAATATACACCTGACACAATAGCTTCTCAGGGGGCACACAGAAGAACCGGCAGTAAAGGAGGAGAAGGGAATGAGACCAGTAGCATCAATTACTGCCTAGTTACTGACCCTCAACCACGGATCAATCAACAACCGATGCATGAAAAATTAGCGCAACAACACTGCTCAGGCATTGAGGCATTAGTAACTCCTGTGATCATTTCTGGCGCTGACACCTTAAGGCCACCTCAAACACTAACAAGAAGCAGGTCTTCTAGACGATCTCGAGACCTAGACGTGAATGTTGAAGAAATGCTGAACGTGAATGCTGCTCCGAATTACAACTCACTGCTTCTCCAAGACATTCAAAAGTTCCATCAGAAAAGCTATAACAGCTCAGACGCCGATCCCAGCACCAAGATGTACACTCCCTTGACACACCCGCCATGTCTAAGCAAAGCCTACTCCATTCTTGAAGCAGTCGCCGACCTTAATTCCTCAACCAGCTCAAATTTCTCTGGTACTTATACAGGTGATAAGCAGAAAGGCCCTTTGGCTGATTTTTCAACTGAAAAAGACAGCATCTTCTGTTTTTCGGCCAACCCAGCTGGCCAAAGGAGACAATTAGAGGGCAAGGAACCTGTCGTTGAATCAGAGGTGTACATCGGTGATGATCTGATGGCGCCTAGCATTCACAAGTATGTGACAGTAAGGAAGAAGGGCATAGACGACGAGGAACAAGAGTCATCGGGGAGCAATAGCTTCACGGGAAGCCAACTCAACAAGCTGGCTTCTGCCTCTTGGGAACCCAACTCGGCAGATTCAACAGATTGCTGGACATCATCATCAAGGTCCAACATGAGGCGAGAAGAGGCCAGTGGTCAGTTGGGGTTTGAGAGACTTGCAGTGTCTGAGCCTCGCAGAAACAACGAGGAAACACGAGGGAAAATGATCAGCCAATTAGGTCTTGAGAAACTTGCAGTATCTGACCCTCCTCGCAGAAATGATGTGGAACCAAAAAGGAAAATGATCAAGAACAGAAGAGACTCATCATCTGATCAGCGGAGCGGAGCTACGCGTTCCAGGCCAGGTAATGTAAAGGGCGGTCCTCATGGTCTTGGTTCTTCCTTTACACCCCCTGGTGCTTCCACTTGATAAATCTGATGTAATTACCACTGCTTCCATTTCAGCAGTGGCGCTGAACTGTTGCACTCTTACAACATTCTGTTATCCCTGAACTTGTAATTGCTTCATTTAAGTTTACGGAGATTTCAAATTATTTGTGAATTCGATACCTTCTTGGACTTTTTTTTTTTTTTTTTTTCTGGATATTATGGTTAATAAGGACAAGCTTTATCCAAGAGCTGATGCCGAGACCGATCAATGTGTTTCGGTAGGAATATGCATGGAAACACCAGTTATAGAGTTGAGCTTGTTTTGCCCCAATGATGAATTTTAAACATACAACCAGGCTTACTTGGCTGCATAATCCATTTATCTACGGCGAAGTCATCCCTCTGCGACAGAATATTTACAAGAATGTTCTGAATCTACCTCCCTGAATTCTCTTCAATCTACGAAAAACATATATACGCATAAAATACATTTGGTAAGAGACCATCCAGCACTTTACATGGAATCCAACCATATGAACCTTGACGAAGCTCTTAGCACAGCGAGTGCTTCCGAATGATGAATTTTAAACATACAACCAGGCTTACTTGGCTGCATAATCCATTTATCTACGGCGAATTCATCCCTCTGCGACAGAATATTTACAAGAATGTTCTGAATGTACCTCCCTGAATTCTCTTCAATCTACGAAAAACATATATACGCATAAAATACATTTGGTAAGAGACCATCCAGCAC
>JAOVYX010020395.1:0-17090 GCA_035668315.1 Drosera spatulata | reverse complement strand
CCCTCGATTACATGGCGGGACATGATTTGAATTATCACTAGACTTGTCTTTCCGAGCAAAGCATATTAGGGGATGGGATTAAACACGGGATATGAGACAACGACAAGGCTAGGCTCTTATAATACACTAAGCTTAGATTATTAGCTACACATTAATGGTAAGGTGGAGAGGTATGTATCGTAGATCATTGGCTCTCCTTTTGTCCCCATAACCCTCTAGACCTCCCTTGACCTAACACTACTATCCTTCTATTTTTCTCCCTTATATCTCATACTTTATGCGATGCATTGTTTTGATTGGGGTTGCTTATGTTCATGATTAGAGCAATTCATTATTGTCATGACCTTAAGTCCCACAAAAGAACCCGTTCGAATGATGGGATATATATATTGAATGAGATTGTTATTAATGTTCTAATATGATACACAATATGCCAATGCCGTCGTGCTTTTGTCTTCTTTCATCTATGCTTAAAAAACAAAAACAGAGAGAGAGAAATTAAAAAAAAAAGAAAAAAAAAAAGAATGATGAAAAAAAAAGAAAAAGAAAAAAGAGAATCGAAAAAAAAAAACACGAGTTTCTCATCTTCTTACATTGGGTTTTACTAGAGAAATCACCAATCCGAATAAATGGGTGACTCGAGAACATTGTATGTTTGGTTAAGAGCCGCTCATAAGTTTTTGTTCAAGGCACAACGCCTTGATAGGGATAGGGTAGAGATATACCAACGCGTTGACTTGTGTCACATTCCTACCCTTACACCCAAAGCTCCACATAACCAAATAGCCGGCTTATCTTTGCTCTATTTCATGTATTTTTTTGTCCCAATCTAATTTAGGATCGCGATGCATATTTGGATTGGTTAAGAAGGTGATTGGTACGCGAATGCTTATAGCTTTTTGTCTGATTCGAGTCAAACCCTTGTCCTTGTATGATTTGAGTGTATACGTATAATGATCCTCACGATCATGTAGGATGGTGAATGACGCTTAGTCCTGGAAACAGTTTGGTGACAATAGGTTGTGTTCATGCAAGTGTGCTGAGGGAAAATGATGAATTGGCTTGTGACTGGCTCAAGTTATGACACTTGATTGTTAGAGTTCAACATGTTATGTCAGTCTGGTTTGTTCCATTTCATCCTTGTTGCTTGGGGACAAGGAAACGTTCAAGCTTGGGAGAGTTTTTCAAGTGTCTAAACAGCTTATATATTGTAATTATTTCTCCATAGTATTTTATCCAAGTTACCTATATTGAAGGCTTTTGGAGTGATTTTTATCATCTTGAACTCGATAACTACCTTTAAATCTTTTGGATACATTCAAGCTTGAAAGGAGGCAAGGACGAGTGCTTTTGACGAGTGAAAGCAAGGATGGAAGGCAACAAAGAAGACTGTGGCTGTTACACCCGGACGCAGGAACCGTTACACCTGTTAGAGAGGACAACTGAAAATCATTGAGCAACCAGTGCCAGTCACACCCTCTTTGCGGAGTTGTTACGGGTGTAACGGGAACCTGACGGGATTTGAAGAATATTTGATTTCCATGATTAGAATTTTTGTAATCTCCTTTATATACTCTTTTAATATTTCGACCTAGGATCTTTATGCCTGATATTTGGGAGATAATTTAGAGACTTTTGAATACAAAAACACACATCAAGCGTGGAGATCAAGATTTGAAGATGACAAGAAAGACGAAGATGATTTCGACGAACCATTTGAGTTTACTCTTTCCTTTGATTTTTCGATCATGTTTTCCATTCTTGTTGCATTGTTTATGCCATTCTTCATGAACTAAATTCTCATTCTAGGGTGATGATGCAGCCATTCTTGTTAAAAGGTTTAGTTTTTGTATTTGATTGTTAGACGTTATTGTTTAATTGGTTGATGTGTTCGATGTTCGTGCTTAATGCTTTCTTGTATTTGATTACTACATGATCAAACTGTGAATCTTGATTGCTTTGAGAGAAGGATTAGGATTTAAACCTAATATCGAACATCGTAGGTTGAATCCGTGATAGAGATATTGAATGCGTGACTTGCGTAGTCAAAATTGAGAATTCCTTGTGCTTAATGATACTTTGATGAGTTGATACGAATGGAGATATAACGTGTTTGTCATTGAAGGAATTATCTTTTGATCTTGAGAGAGACAGTTAATTAACTTAGGGAAATTTCGACTATGAACCGAATGGATGATTAATCTAACAATTTGATAAAGACTGAACCTCGACACAAGAATTGATAAAATCGGATCCCTAGATTTACATTATCAATGCTTGTCTCATAATTAGTTTCAATTTCATCTTCTTTTAGCTTAGTTAATCAAAACAACAATCTTGAAATTTTCGAATCGTTTGAATCGGCATAGAACATTGAAACGACAAAGTGATATAATCAATCCCTGTGGAGACGATACTCAACTCACTATTTTATTACTTTATACGACATTGTACACTTGCGATCTTTTTCATCCGCATTCTGTACGCATTAGAGCATGTTTGCTCCGCGATGTCCCAACGTCCTTGCCGTTGTCGTGTCCACCAGCCATGGTACCTAAAAACATCACAAGTTAGTAACGTGTCATGGATTGTAAAACGAATGCAATTCATGCAAGAAATGATACAAATGAAATCAATACATGATTACAAATATATTAGGGATGCATCGGTAATCAAAATCGTGTTTTTATGATATACAACCCTAAGTGGCATTTCATTGAACACCCCATATACGTGTTTTTCAAACCTTCCTCCAAACCCTAATCGAATCCTAACCGACCACAAATTTACAATGGAATGAACCCTGATCAATCCAATTCATCATCCTCATCCTCCAATCAATTCATCACAATCTTAAATCATCATATAACATACACCCAAACTACTAAATCAAGCAACCATCACCCAAATTCATGCAATCTAATGAAATTAAAGATGAAGATGAGTAAATTAAGTATAATTACCTTGATTTGATGGGATTAAGATGCGAAAATAAGGGTTTGAGATGGTTAGGGCGAGATTAGAGAGGTTTGGAGTCGTTTGGGAGGTAGTTTATGCGTGGTGGTGATGGTGTGAAGTGAGGAAAGGGGAGAGGGGTTTCTGGGTCTTGGGCTGGAAAAACATACCGCGCCCGGGCGCTTGGTTGAATTTCTTGAAGTGATGGTTTTGGGAATTTCGGGCCACACCCGGGTGTGAGTGGTCCCGCTCCCGGGCGCTTTGTATGTTTTACTGGTTTAGTTGTTTGGGTCAAAACAGGGCTGCGCCCGGTCGTGAGTGATGTCGTGCCTGGGCGCTTTGATAAATCTCTTGAAAGCATGTTATGAGGTTTTAAAGTTGTGCCTGCGTGTGGGATTGAGCTGCGCCCGAGCGCTTTGATTAAAACACAGGTACCTTATTCTCACGAGCTTCAAACATCAAAATCAAGGGAAACGAAACACATACCGTGTTTGATGATCGTTTTCCTGAATGACATGTTACAAATTACCGATCCTCGTCTCGAAATGTGTCTCGACTCTCATCATAAGCTTTCTTATTCGACTCGTTACCTATAGAATGAGACAAACACAAAAAACATAAGAAACACTCCAAACAATATAATTATGTCAAAAACAACTTATTAAAAGCAAGAAAACTCCCTCGTGGGTTGCCTTCCACGTAGCGCTTACTTTAAAGTCCTCAGCCCGACGAGGCAAATATTGTCAAGGATCCTTCAAGTTGAACATTGATGGTGAACCATTGACGTTGCCATCAAAATAAGCCTTCAATTGTTGTCCGTTTACTGTGAACGTAGAATTCTTGCTCTCGAGTTCAACAACGCCATAATGGAATACCTCCTTAACAATGAATGGACCCGACCACCGAGATTTGAGATTACCCGAGAAGAGTCTCAATCGAGGATTATAGAGTAGAACCTTTTGTCCCGGATAGACTTCCCGATTTAGAATCTTCTTGTTATGTCATGCTTTCACCCGTTCTTTATAGATTTTGGCATTCTCATAGTCTTCACGGCGAAATTCATCAAGTTCATTGAGTTAAAGGAGTTACTTCGCATCCACCTCTTATATATCAAAGTTCAAGAATTTGGTCGCCTTGTAAGCTCGTTGCTCCAACTCGGCCAATAAGTGACATGCCTTCTTAAAAACCAATTGATATGATGAAGTACCTATCGGTGCCTTGAAAGCCGTACGATAAGCCCAAAGTGCATCATCAAGTTTCTTCGATCAATCTTTTCATGTAGAATTGACTGTCTTCACAAGAATCTTCTTCAACTCACGATTTGAGTTTTCGACTTGGCCGCTCGCTTGTGGATGATACGGTGTTGCAACCTTGTGCCGGACTCCATATTTTGCCAAATAAGAATCAAATTGTCGGTTGCAAAAGTGCATACCTCCATCGCTAATGATTGTCCGAGGGGTACTGAATCTTGTAAAGATGTTTCTTTCAAGAATTATATTATCACCCGGGTGTCATTAGTGGGAGTAGTTATTGCCTCGACCCACATAGACACATAGTCCACCACCACAATGCTTGAATAGAAAAGGCTCATCCCATATATAAAAGAGCACATCATGGAGGAACTTCGTCTTTTGTTGGCTAGATATCTCCAGAGGAAACAACCCGCTTGCAAGGTAATTGACAAATTCCGCGTACTATGGGGTATTGCTCACATCCACCATAAAGAGTTGTTCGTCCGGAAATTTTTCTTTGATAAGCACCAACTTTTCACCATGGCCTTCATTCTGCTCGAGTCTAAAAAGGTGATCCGCTACAAGATTCTCCATCCCCTTCTTGTCCTTGATCTCCAAATCGAACTCTTGGAGTAGAATAACCCATCGAATAAGTCTAGCCTTTACGTCCTTCTTCTCAATAAGGTACTTGATTGTGGAGTGGATGGTGTAGACGATTACCTTCGTGCCAATTAAGTATAGGTAGAAATTGTCAAAGGCAAAGACTACGGCAAGAAGTTCGTTCTCTATTGTGGTGTAGTTGAGTTGAGCATCCATGAGAGTATGGCTTGCATAGTATATAGAATAAAAGATCTTGTCCTTTCGTTGTCCCAGCATCGCCCCAACAGCGTAGTCACTAGCATCGCACATCAACTCAAACAGAAGATCCTAAGAAGGTGCAACCATTACCGGAGTAGTTACAAATACCCTCTTAAGATGCTCGAATGCTTTTAGGCACTCGTCATCAAAGAGAAAGGGAGTATCCTTCTCAAATAGGTTGCATAGAGGTTTAGTGATCTTTGAGAAATCCTTGATGAATCGAAGAACACGTTATGTCCAAGAAAGCTTCGAATACCTTTGATATTTTATGACGGCAGGAGCTTATCAATCACATCAACCTTCCTCCTATCGACTTCAATACCATGAGATGACACTTTGTGCCCCAAGACTATGCCTTCTCAAACAATAAAGTGATACATCTCCCAATTTAAGATCAAATTGGTCTCGACACATCGTTCGAGCACAAGAGTAAGGTTTGCCAAACGAGAATCATAAGAAACTCCAAAGACTGAGAAGTCATCCATGAATACCACTACATAACGTTCCACCATGTCCGAGAAGATTATCAACATGCATCGTTGGAAGGTGGCAGGTGCATAGCACAACCTCAAAGGCATTCTTCTATATGCGAACGTACCATAAGGGTTAGTGAAAGCCGTCTTCCAACGATAGTGAAATGATTATAGCCAGAGTATCCGTCGAGGAAGCAATAGTAAGAATAGGCCGCCAAACGATTAAGCATTTGATCGATTGATGGTAGAGGAAAGTGGTCCTTTCTAGTGGCCTTGTTAATCTTTCGATAATCAATACACACTCTTCATCCCGTCACGGTTCAAGTTGGGATCAACTCGTTGTTCTCATTCTTCACCACGGTCATACAATCCTTCTTGGGAATAACTTGAACAGGACTCTCCCATTCACTATCCAAAATCGGATAGATGATTCCCATATCTAAGAGCTTCAATACTTCCTTTCTCAACACTTCCTTCATGTTGGGGTTGAGGCGCCTTTGATACTCAGTGCTAGATTTGAAGTTGTCTTCCATGAGTTATTTGTGCATGCAATTGGATAATGGATGCTTTGATGTCCTCAATTGTTCACCCAATGACGGACTTATGCTCCCTTAGCACACGAAGGAGCATGTCTTCCTCATCCACACTCAAGCTCAAAGAGACAATAACCGGATAAGAAGATGAAGGTCAAGGTAAGCATAGATGAGGTGTGACGGTAGAGGCTTCAGTTCCAAGATAGGAGCTTCATCCTCTTTTTTGGTGGATCACATATCAAAGGCTCAAATCTAGAGTTCGCATGTAAGATGGGTGAAGAGTCAAGCTTTAGCACGTACTCCACCAAAGAAAGATCTTCTTCACCTTCCATGCCCAAGAGACAAGCCTCAAGAGAATCATCTTACAAGGTATCAAAGGTGTCTTGGGCATATTCATCAATTACGTCCAAACACATACAAGAGGAGGCCTCATCATGGCATTTAATGGCTTTGAACACATCAAAAGTCACCTTAAGGGAGACCTTTACATTGCGCACATCAATAATACTACTCTCTACAGTCAAGAATGGGCATCCAAGAATGATGGGGACTTCGCCATCCTCCTCCAGGTCAAGAATGATAAAGTCAACTGAAAATATGAGAGATTTTACCTTGACAAGCACATCATCAATAATACCCGATCCATAAGTTATAAATATATGGTGGTAGGGCGTGCCTCTCCAAGCTCGAATTACCTAAACACGGGCAAAGGCATCAAGTTAATTGAAGTACCTAAATCACACAGAGTTTTAGAGAAAATGCGATTGCCAATAAAATAAGGAATAGTAAAACTCTCGGGATCCTTAAGCTTTTGTGAAAGCTCGTATTGAATAATAGCACTATATTTGTAATATTCCCAAAAAATTTCGATTTAAAAATATATAATGGTTATAAAATATACGAACGGTACGTATACAATGAACGTGAAAATAAAATTTATAGACAATGAACGTTATATCGTTAAAATTATTGTGCGTTTGAGATGCAGATTTAAGGTTGAAAATTTGAGATAATTGAACGAAACATGATTATAAAATATTTGGGATTATTAAATCGACAACGATTAATTATCGAGAGACAAATTATACGAAACACGGATAAATACAGTCTGTGAGATGTTTTGAGCAGTGGATTAATCATTCCCCTCACTCATTCTCCTCTTTCTTTTTCCTCCTTCCTCACCCGACACCACCATCATCTTCACCGACCAAACACCACCTTCACTAAATTCCCCACATCACCACTGCCACTCATCGTGTCGCCGACCGCCAGGACACCACCATCGCCTCCAATCGGCCCTCCGCTGCCGCCGCCCCACCCCGGACCACGCCACCATCCCATTTCGTACTCGACCGCGCTGCACCTGTCCTGTCTGTCGCCGCTGCTGGCCGCAGCCGAAGTAACCCAACACCGCCACCCTTGCCCCGCCATCGCCAAGCCGCAAATTGGCGCAATCGGGTCGCCGCCTCGCCACCGCCGAGACCACAGCCGCCGTCGCTCCTGCCCATCTCCACCGCTCCAGCCACTGCCGCCACGCCTCCAGGAACCACCAAAGAGCAGCCCGGCGACATCCCCAGTCAAGCCGCAGCCTGACGGCGTGCCCGACAAAGGCCCAGCTGGCCTGTTTGCGAGCAAGCCCGTGACAAGCCCAGGTGCGGCCCAGTAGCGACCCGATACAGCCCGACCTCGTGACAAGCCCGGGCAGCGATGCCAATTCGATAGCCCAGGAGCCCGGACAGCAGGCCCGGTACGGCCCGACGCCTCGCTCGGTGGTTCTCATCATTTCGTCCCGTGTTTTATTTCAAATTGCACACCGAGGAGGTAACCACCACTAAACCTTCCTTGAATGCCTGTGAAATGTGTGTTTGAATGCAGGATTATGATGGGTGGTTATTGATGTGATACCACCGAGTTGGCGAGGATGTGGTTTTGTGTGTATGTGATGTGAATTGTTCATGATTGATGGTCGTGGTGGATAGGAAATGCGTGTTGGGTTTCAAGGAAGGGATGTAGAGATGCCGATGGGGGCATTGATGTGTTTGTGATTGGTTTGATCGTCGGGATGACGAGGTTGTCGGATTAGGTTTATGTTTATATATGAGCTTGGGAATGAAAATGACGATAAGGGAGCTATAAGGATATGCTTGTATGGGGTTGAATTGGTTTTGATGTGATTGAGATGGCTTGGGTTGTACTTATATGTTTTGATTGTAACGGTGCGAGGATGTGATGGTTATGTATGGATTTGTGTGGCGAGTCATTTGTTTTATATGGTCTTGATGTGTTGTCATTGAGATTAGAGCGTAGGGTTGGCGAGGTTTTTATGTCTATGTACAAAGGAGGGCTTGGTATGAGAAAGAATGACAAAGAAGGTTATAGGATTATGTTTTGATGCGGTAGAATGACTGTGATGGTTATGTGAGGATGCGATAGGACTACTGTTGTGGTTATGGATGAAATTGGATTGTCTCGGTTTATAACGTTAAGGATGATTGTGATATGCTTGCTTATGTGTGTTATGCGTGATTAATGCAATTTATGTGTTATAAGCATTGATTATGGGATTTGTGTAAGAGGACGTAAAAATATTGATAACCAATATTATGGGACATTGAGGTTATGTTCATGGGGAAATCGAGATAATTAAACTTGTTGATGTATAACTGTAAATATGAATAATTGAATTTAATATTATGGTTATAACTCAAGAATAGACCGACATGACTTAAACGTACGAAATACATGATTGGGATTGCTTTCCTAGAATTTATGTAGGCGCGATTGAAGTGTTAAATGCGTTGTATGTGATTTCTGTACAAGCTTCATATGCTATTTATACTCTGAATATGTGTCATATATCATATTTCATATTAAGCGGGGAATCGAGATTTAAGAAACACTACAACAAATATAATAACAAACTAATGATAACCGAACAAATCCGTTGTCGTCGATGAGGTCGTATAGTGAGTCCTTCGGGATCGAGTTCTTTGGCTCTAAGAGCGTTCAAAGTAGACATGACTGGGTCAGACGTTAAATCTAGCTAGTAAGAGAACAAGTGTGGTTCTCTTCGTATGCGCAGCGACAAGAAGTCGCGGGCCAAAACATCAGTCGATTTGGTCTAAGACTGCCCTCTACAGGGGGACCTTCAGCGTGTAAGTGAGGGTTTAGCAAACCGAAGTACACGCAATAAACGTAGTGATTTTGGGCCGTGAACCCAAATCATGCGTAGTATTTATGAAAAATAGAAACATTTTCACAAAAGACAATGAGTTTTCAAATGATTTTAGAGGATGATATGTGACTGAGAATTTGGCCCAGATCAGCGTCTAAGCCTCAAAAATCTCTCTTCATCTTTTGTCCTCGTTGAGTTCTATCATTCATGTCGAGACACGGACTTGCGATGGTTAAGAAAGTAAAAAGAATATTAAAAAAACAATGACGTCTATGCTTTTAATATGTGTAGGGTTTGATACGACGCCCATATTTTCCTACTGCTATTAAAAAAATGTTTTACAGGTACTCACCAATCGTCGTAATCGGGGGAGTACCCTACAAATCGAATACATAGACTTTGGTTGCTAAGCTTTTAGCTCACGATTATGTATTTTATTTGCAGATCTATCACAAGGCAATGCCGAAACGATAGATTGAGATTTTATGCATATAGTTATTTACCTCATTGTCCTATATGTAATAAATGTTCGTTGGGAACCACTTGTAGGCAACACAACATTGTATTGTAATCGGGATTGCATATTATCATCTGGAATTATAATTTGTATTGATTAGGTAGCTCTCCTTAGCTTCTATACCTACAAACCCGTTTGGGTTGATTGGCCTTGTCATGGAGTGGGTCTATGACGGCATAACGTCACGTGCCGGGCATGCAGGATTTCGGAACGTTACAATATTTTTCATTGAGCTTCATGGTCTCAAACTCCTCAAACCTTTTTCTTTTAGATAGAATCTCCTTCATAAACTTCGCATAACTTGGCATTTGAGCCAAGGCATCGGTAAAAGGAATATTGATATGAAGATGCCTAAACACTTCAAGAAACTTCTCAAATTGTTTATCAAGTTTATGCTTCATAAAATGTTTAGAAAAGGAACCGTAGGAAAATAATGGGAAGGGTTATCCGGAAAGAGTTTAGTTGTAACCTTGGACTTCTCCTTAGAAGGAGAAGTCTCTCCATTGGTCTGCTCATTTGAAGTTTCTTGGCAAGGTTCATCCACCTCGATATTGTTGGGCTCCATCTTCTCTTGAGATTTATCCTCCTTAGGCCATTCCGGATCCTTCTAAGTTATTCCGCTCCTAGTAGAGACAGCCTTGACATGCTCCTTTGAATTGGTTTCGGTTGTGCTAGGCAAGGTGCCTTGGGTCCTTGATGCCAAGAATGAAGCGATTTGCCCCACTTGTGTCTCCAAATTCTTCAAAGTAGCTCCATGATTTTGCAAGGTGGTTTCGTGCCTTCGATAGTTCTCATCCAACTTTGCTATGTACTTAGATAGGATGTCTTCAAGATTGGGCTTTTGCGGTTGAGGAGGATTCGGATTGAAACCCGGAGGACTGAGTATGACTTGGTTGTTCTTCCATGAGAAACCTGGATGGTTCCTAGTGTTGTTCAGATTATAGTAGTTGTTGTCGCCTTATGGGGGACGTATGAAGCCTTACCATATGCCACTTGCTCCATGTTTTGAGCTTCCATCATGTGAGCGTGCAAGTGACATTTATTGCTTCCATGATGTCCTCCACACATGTCACAAAGAGTAGAAGAAGGTGCTTGGATTGCATTCACTTGGGTATTGGAGGAGCTCACCGATAAGGCACTTACTTGCTTCGTGAGGGCATCGAGTTGCTTCATGATTGAGGTCGCCGTATCAAGCTCTAGCATACCCGGTGCTTTCTTGTGGACTTGCTTTTCACTCGGCCGTTGGTATGAGCTATTCGTCATGGAGTCACATGCAGTCCTATAGTTGAGGTTCATGAAAGATCCCTTAGCCGCTTCATCAAGGGAAACTCGAAGCTCATGGTGGAGTCCCTTAGACAAACTCTCCATTTACATCTAATTGGGAAGCTCATGATACGGACATTTCTTGAGCAATTCCTTCAATCTTTTCCATGTCTCGCGAAAAGTCTCCCTGTCGTATTGGGCAAAGGATGTGATGTCGGTTCAGAGCTTGGTAGACTTGGCCGAAGAGAAGAACTTCGCTAAGAACTTTTGTGCATATCGGTCCAAGTGCGGATAGAAGCCGGCATGAGATTGAAGAGCCACTGCGATGCCTTCCCCTTTAAAGAGAAAAGAAAGGGGAAGAGTCGGATCGCCTTCTTCGTCACACCATTGACCTTGATAGTGTTAGCACTCTTTAGGAACTTCGCCAAGTGATTGTTGGGATATTCACTTGGAATTCTACTAAATGGCTTGCCTTGGATCATATTAATCAGTGAGGGCTTGATCTCAAAGTTTTGGGCGTCTATGGTTGATATCACAATCGCACTATACTCATTGAGCACTTTCGACATTGCTTGCTCCTTCATGGATGGCATTGCCGATGGAGAAGGGTTGATGCCCGCTAAGGCCGCTTGCACAGCGGCTTGGATCATCGCTTGGATTTATGCTTGGACGTCAACCGGTTGGTTTGGAGGTTGGGGAGCATTGTGATGTGCCCCACCCCCCAAGAGTTGGTTTTGATTATCTTGCGGATCCATCGAAGATGATGTTACACGAGAGGTTGCTTTTTGTTGCCTGCAGTTTCGCCTAAATTTCCATTCAATCTTGGGGTCGATTTGTAATGGACCGTGAGGCAAACGTTGCATGAACAAGAGGAGTCACCTATAAAAAACACAACCACACAGCACAACTCAATAGATTGCAAATGAATAGAGATAAGATAGAAGCAATAAAAGAAAAATGTTTAGTAAAAAGGAAACTATCGACTCTGATGGTACAAACTAAGTTCCCGGCAACGGCGCCAAAATCATGTTTATGACTTTGTATTTCATGCTAAATGTAAGTGTACGTGTACGTGTCGAAGCAAGTAATAAAAGTAAGTATGAGAGTTATCATGCCACGAGGACTTAATCCTAGTGACCGAAGAATGAATAGTATTTCTTGGGTTAAACAATCTAAACGTGATGGGTTGTTACATAAAAGTAAGGGTTCTACTAACTAACTAAGCTATGTAAACTCAAACACACACAAGTATCAAAGATTGGGGTTCTAGATATGTGGAAAGGTAGGGTTGCGACTTTATCTTTCAATTGATCTAGTCAATAATGTTGTTTCACTGGTGAATCCTGAATTGTGGTTATAAACCGATCTCTAAGATGTAATCTTCTCTCTCTGGAGCCCTATACTATGTCAAACTAAACGTCGTCTTTAACATCTCTTGAAAAGAGACCATCGCGTTATGGTAAGCATGAGATTTAGGGATTCCTAATGTGTCTCGCACGTCATGCAAGCGATCTCTCGATCTCATATTCAACGTGTGGAAATGTGGTTTAGTTCTTGACACCAAACTATCCTCTTAGATTCAATTTATATCATAGATCATACAACAAGTGATCAAGTTACTGAAGCATTAGGCATAACCCATACCATAATCAGAAAACTATCAAAACTAGATTACAACACATAAATGTCGTATATACAATTATCCGACCATATCACAACCGTAACGCAACGTTTAGCTCATGATTCGAACACTAAGAGAATATAACAAACACATAGCGTGCATAGTAATCATCATAGTACCAACAGTAAACAAAACGAGTCTAGAACACTAAACCAATCATGATACGAAGTTCAAATCTTTCCGATGAGAATCCTCGATGTTCCTTTGTTTCCCAATGAATCGTGGCTGTCACCCTTCAAAGGATCAACCCCAAAGACCTAGATTTTCATGCATGATGAATGATGATAAATTTTGGGATAAAGAGGGGTATTTATAGGCAATTTGAGAGGAGGGAGTCTCGAGACATGCTCCTGGGCGTGGCCAACATGGTCCCCGGGCCCTTTGATGAATTTGTTGTATTAAGGATTCCGGGAAACACGGGGCGCGTCGGAGCGTGACCAACATGGTGCCCAGGAGCTTTGATGAAAACATTGAAGCAGTGTTTCTAGGCAAACTGAAGCGCACCCGGGCGTGGTCTTGCTCTGCGCTCGGGCGCTTTGGCTTTTGTGCTGAACCTGTGTTTCTCATCCTGTCTTGTCCTCGTTTCATTTTCATCTTATCCCGTCTTATTGTTTGCCCAGTCACGTCTCAATCCCAATGTCTTTTGATCATCCATTCGCTAGTTTTCACCTATAAATAACACAAAAGCATCAAAGCTCGCGAATATAGCAAATCGGACTAGATCTATACGATATGAATACAAAGACATCAAAAAGATACATAAAAACTTGGTAAAACCATGTGCGAATCGAGCTAAGCAGTTGTTTATTGATTTGTATAGGAAACAAGGAATGGATCATAATTTCTCAGCCCCACAAACACCTCAACTGAATGGGGTCATTGAAAGCAAGAACCGGTCCTTGGAAGAGATGGCTCGTACTATGCTACTGGATAGCAGCTTACACAAAGAACTTTCTAGGCTGAAGCTGTTAACACAGCTGCTAATATCCTTTATAGATCCTTAATGAGGCCGATTCTAAAGAAAACTCCCTATGAACTTTTGTTTGGTAGAAAATCTAGCATAGCACACTTAAGAAGGTTTGGTGCAAATATTTTGTGCTAAACAATGGTAAAGATAATCTAGGAAAGTTTGATGCAAAAAGTGACTAGGCTGTTTTGTAGGGTATTCTCTTCAGAGCAAAGCGTATAAAGACTTTAACAAGAGAACTAAATGCATTGAAGAGAGTATCCATGTGCTTTTTGATGAAACTGATCCATCTTCTAAATCTGTGCATAAAGATGATGATGACCTCGAACTGGAGAAGTCAAAGAACCAGGAGACTGCTGAGAATGAAAAGTTGCTGGAAAAGGAAGCAGAAGATTGGTCATTAAAAGCTATTTGATAATGAGCCGGAAAACGTACTCTTTGGAGGAGACGATGCTGCTGAAGAGCTAACTCTCATAAACTGGAAGCATAAAAGTTTACATCCTCTAGATACAGTGATTGGAGATATAAAGAGTGAAGTTCAGACAAGGTCCAAGGCAACATCTAGCTCACAAACCAATGTTTGCGCATACTCGGGCTTTATCTCTCATTTTGAACCTCATGATGTTTCTGATGCACTGAGTGATAATGATTAGATTTTAGCTATACAATAGGAACCTAATCAGTTTGAAAGAACCAAAGGTTTGCAACTGGTACCTAGACCTAATGACCATTCAGTAATAGGCACCAAATGTGTTTTTCCTAGAAAACATGATGATTTTGGTGTGGTTGTTAGAAACAAGGCTAGGTCTGTAGCAAAGGGATATAGTCAAGAGGAAGGTATTGACTATGATGAAAGTTTTGCTCTTATTGCTGGATTATAGGTTATAAGACTTTTGATTGCTTTTGCTGTATTCGTGAACTCTAAACTCTATCAAATGGACATTAAAAGTGCATTTTTGTATGAAAATTTGAAAGAGGAATTTTATGTTGACCAGCCACTTGGTTTTGAAAAATCCACACATCCTAATTATGTTTATAAATTAGACAAAGCACTTTATGGTCTGAAACAAGCTCCTAGAGCTTGGTATGAAAGTTGTCCGACTTTCTTATTTCTAATGGTTATAAAAAGGGTGAAGTGGACAAAATGTTGTTTAACAAAACCAATAACAAAAATTTGTTAGTAAATCGCCTAGAAGCAGCCACCGTTGAAAGAGTGCGTAATAGCTCACTGATCAAGCACCCTTGCGTCGAAGATGAACCGATCAATTTAGCCTTAGAGTATCCATTTGAAATACGAAGACAAATATATGTGGATGATATTATTTTTGGTGCTACTAATAAATCTTTGTGTCAAGATTTTTCCCAGTTGATGACAGGTAACTTTGAAATGAGCATGATGGGAGAACTTAGTTTCTTCCTTGGCTTACAAATCAAGCAGTCACAATATGAAATTCGGATCCACCAAAATAAGTACCTTGTGGATTTGTTGGAGAAGTACAAGATATTAAATGTCACATCTTATGATAAACCTATTCCCCTAGCCTGCAGATTGGATGAGGATCCAAATGGTAAGAGTGTTTATCAAAAGGAGTATCAAGGTATGATTGGATCACTCTTCTATCTCACAGCTTCACGTCCTGATATTGTCTTTAGTGTATAATTGTTTGCAGGATTCCAAGCAAACCCTAAGGAAAACCATCTCAAAGCAGTGAAATGGATTTTCAGGTACTTAAATTGAAAAAAAAAAATTAGGATTGTGGTATCCTAAGGGAGCAAACTTTGATTTAATAGGTTATACAGATGCTGATTTTGCTGGATATATTGTTGATAGGAAAAGCACATCAGACACTTGTTACTTAGTAGGTCCATGTTTAATTTATTGGTCTTCAATGAAATAAGATTATGTTGCATTATCCATTGCTAAAGCCGAGTATATTGCTGCTGGTTTATGTTGTGCACTAGTGTTATGGATAAAACAACAGTTGAGTGATTTTGGAATTAAATATAGATGTGTGCCTATTTTGTGTTATAATTCGAGTGCTATATGTATGGCAAAAAAAAATCCAGCTATGCATTCTAGGACTAAACATATAGATATTAGACATCATTTCCTTAGAGATCACTACGAAAAGGGTAATGTGAGAGTAGAATATAGTGAGGTAAAAACAATTAGCAGATATCTTCACAAAACCCCTTGGAAGAGAAAGATATGAAAAACTGAGGCAGAAATTAGACATGACAAAATTTAACTAGTTGATTATAACTTTTAAACCCTAAAGGCATCACTGATTGGTTGGTTTTGAATCTTAGAGTGACTTCGTTTGACCCAAGAAGTGAGATTGGGTGAGAAATTTACTGTGAATGATAGAAAAGGTGAAGTGCATATATTGTTCATTCTGTGAAGGTCATGCATTGTTTATGTTACTGACTATTTACAAATATTTGTTCAGTTTAAAGAGATTATTTTCATATCTTTTTGTTTCCACCACTAAAGAGCCAAATCTTCACCTAGATACGCCTCATCCTTATCGAGGTTTTCTCTCCATGGTTTAAGGAAAGTAACTGCCACATCTTCCACTTTCTCTGCCACAAAACCAATCCCCAATGCTTGTAAAACAGCATGCAAACCGTTGTATCTCCCACTACACCATAACTTCCCATAAACACCACTATAACTATCCATAACCTCCCACTCTCCAAAACTTCTCATCTTCTCCAACCAAATCGATCTCCATATAAATTCCCAACCATTCCAAGAACCAAAGCCCAGAAATCTATCGAGGCATAGGTGGCCAAACCTAAAAGACAGTGCAAACCAAGAGCCCCAAAAACACCCAAAGAGACAAAACCAAAGAAATCCAAACCAATTCGGGAAGTTCCACCATCGCCTGAGACTCTGTTGCTACCCTAGTACGATACAAAAGGCATGCTTTCAAAGAAAAATCAAAAGGAAGGAGAAATGGCATAATATCCATCTCATCAGTCTGAGACGGTTCCTCAATCAGAGGCCATGGAAGTTGACGAGCAGATGAAGGAAGAAGGAGATCCGAAATCAAAAGGTACTGGTCATGAGAGTGATGAGTTTATAGATGCTAGAGACACTATTGAGTCTTCTGAGGAAAGGACACCTGAGATTCCCTCATATCCCAAAACCCTAGCAATAGGCGAGGGGGAGTCGAAGGTGATGGTGCTGAGAAAGATGTTGTTGTGGTGACTTAGAGAGATGGTACTGGTGTGACTGAAAAAGTTAATGGTGTGGTGACTAAAAAGGGTGATGACGTTGTAATTGAAAAGAATGTAGATGTGATGATTGGAAAGGTTGTTGATGCTATGATAGAAAAGGATGTTGGTGATGGTGAGACTTTACAGTAAAGGATCTACAAGGTAAAGGTTGAAAAGATGGACGAGATCAAGAAGGCCAGAAGTGCAAAGACTC
>JAOVYX010020394.1:0-17092 GCA_035668315.1 Drosera spatulata | reverse complement strand
CTATGCTGTTTTTAAGGACCGTAAGCGGAGGCCAAAGGTTAGTTAAATTGGTAATTTTCAGTTTTCTTCTCTTCCCTCGTTCGATAAAATTTTTGACACTGGTTCTCACTCTCTTTGCTTTTCCTTTTTTGGTTTTCTGAGACTTCGATTCCTTTGTATACTATGGTTCCTGATGTTCGATATGTGTTTCCATTGCAGATTACGCTCGTTACTTGGACTGATAACTTGTGTGACTTTTTAGAGATGATAGAGATTCCTGCTTTTACAACCAGTATAGCAACCATAAAGAGGGGCCACTATGGTCTTTTAGATGCTCAGATGAAGCTGAGAATCTTGCGCGAATTAGTTAATCATGTGCTTGCCACCAACCTTGTGAAGGCAACATTGGATGAAGGCATTGAACGATGGCAGGCACTTGCCGCCAGTAAAAGAGAGGAGGCTCTGGAAGATGGTAGAAAGAGGAGAGAAGCGAAGGATCGTTTGAAAGCCGAGTCTGTGGCAAATGGGACAAATGGACCTCTGCCTGGAACTTTGTATTCTGTTGGAAACAACTTAGACGAAGCAACAAAAAAACATCTTTACAGTAATGGAAATGGTGCAGTGGAAACTTCATCTTTGCAGAAGGATTCTTTGGAAAATGGGTCAGATTCTTGCCTCGATCTTAAAAGTTCTAGTGGCTTGCATTCTTGTTTGCCTTAATGCAGTGTAAGCTCTAACTTTGTTCCTATATACAGAGACGGCGAGCATGAAGACGATTTGAGGAAAATGACGAAACAACTTATGGAAGAAATGGAAAAGAACAAAGAACAGAGGGTAGAAAAATCTCCTGGTTTTACTTGTTATGTATGCTTCTGGAGCTTTATAACCTTAATATTTGTCCTTATTTTTGGCACAGAAAGAAGATCTTCAACGGGAGATGGAGAAACGTTTAATTAGAACAAATCCCCTGGGTAAAGATAGAGATCATAATAGATATTGGTTCTTCAGACGAGATGGTCGAGTGTTTGTTGAAAGTTCTGACTTTGAGTCATGGGGCTACTACAGTAGCAGTGAAGAGGTACTGTCTGTTCACTTGTTCATCTCATGGATAATTTTTGTCATCATTTGCTTAACCTTAATTCGATATTATGAACAGCTTGATGCGTTCATGGGTTTCTTGAATCCAAAGGGTGAGAGGGAGAATGCTCTCAAGAAGCAGCTGGAAAGGCATTATAACAAGATATGGTGAGTGCAATTTCTGCTTGCTCTAAATGATGTATATTGTGGGGTATTGGGTTATTCAGATACATATGTCCAACAGTAAGTTTCTTTGATCTCACTGTGCCCCTTTTTCTTCCATGTAAATAGCTCACACTTCCCATATGCGTTCGGTGTGACCTTCTATATAAATTTTCCTTTCGAACGAGTTTTTACATTAAAATGCAACTATGTTAATTATGTTGTTTGTTAGAGTCGCTCTTTGAAACCTGGGAGATGTAGGAGGGGGGAAAAAGAAACTTTGGGTTTTGGAACCTCTGTGAATTTCCAGCAAGACAACTGATGACCTTGATTGAGTGTATCTATGGACTTCTTTCATTGCATTTTCCTGTGATGATTTACCCCTGTATATCTAATCTGTACTCTCAAAAATATAAAATGCAGCGCGGAAATGCAGAAGAGAAACAAGGAGAATGCCCAGAGGTCTGCAGCTGAAGAAGCTGAACTTCGAAGATCCTCTCGAGTGCGAGCCCCTCCTCGAGAGAACCCTGCTCTTGCTTTCCTCAAATATGTCAACCAGTGGAAAGGAGACTAAAAGTACATCCATATCCTCGCCTCTGGAGCCAATTTTGCTTCGAAGCTCCTGGAGCGGCTGCTTGCTCTGACGACCCAAATTGTTTCATTGCAATGGAAAATTCGTAGTACAAAGTTAGGTCTAGGTCTCAGTCATCTTCATAGGCAAGGGAACCCTGGCTATATGGGTTCTGCTGGCAGTGAGCCTATTCTTCCTGCCCTTTTCCCCTACTCCGCAAATATATTTTTTCAACGCGACGACCGCAGTTGCTCTTCTTGAGTGGTGCTATGGACTTGTAGATGAAAATCTACCGTTCCCCTGGAAAAAAAAAGTTATAGATTCATATAGCTATGCTATGCCAATTGGTAGTCTTACTCCTACTACGTGTTTCACTACTTTGCGTTAGGAATAGACCTACATGCTCACGGGAGGAAGTGACAGTTTGGGTTGGTCGAGAAAAAGATCTCTGTTCTGTCTCTCTATGTTTGCTTTATCCTGTGATTCAAGTTTCAACTGATGGTATTGTCAGTAACATAAAGAGCGTCATGACCTGTAATAAACTGCTCCATATGCTGGCCATGGCATGGGGTACGTCTGGTTCGCTATACCGTATGGTGTGTACACCGTATGGTGTGTACGTGAACAAAGTAGTCTCGGTTTACTTCTATACATTCATTCTCTGCATCTCCAGGTACATAATTTCCTGAAACAACCGTGCTGGCTTCAAGGATACTCTCTTCCTGCTTCGATTAACTCGGCACTAGCTTGTCATGTTCGCACCCTGCCAGGTATGAGCAAACATGCAGAATTATATGGCAGAGCTAAACCTAGATGGGACTCCAATATCGATCTTTTACACATGACGATAGCATGACGATTGACAGGTATCGTAACCAATTCAAACATAATACAGAGGGAAACAACAAGCAGCAGTAGGAGATTTTCACTTGCTTCACAAAAGAAGCAGAGTCTAGTGAATACCGGCACAAGCAGAGCTGCACAAGTTAATTTTGAGATCGAACTGGGTTTTCTCGGTCCCATCCATATCATTCTAGATCCGCCCTTGCATACATAGAGTCTTAGCCTAGCAAATTTTATGTGCATAAGTTACAGAAACTCCTGCTCACGTCTGCTGCCATCTACCATGATTGCAGGGACGAACTCAAAAGTCTCAAACTACACTACTAGGTAGCAAAGAACTAGCAGAACCGTAATGGCACCTACGAAATTACGCGAGGAAGCATTCCTTGCAGGAATCAGAAAACCAGGCTGAGCGGCTCAATCTCTGGAACGACCCGGAAAATGCTAACATCCAATATGATACCCTGTTCATCATTGCCAGAAGGCTTAAACAAGCAGACATCGAATTGTTCCAAGCAATTGTCCAGAGCAAATTTTTTCCATCCAGTACAAAGCCCTCCAGTTCTTCCCCTGCCAGTTAGAAATCGAGTAGTCCATGTTTTTGTTCCTATGCGCAGAGTCACTTGGCTAAGATGATGAGAATGCTTGAAGACCCAGTCCGCAGGAATTGACTGTATAAACAAATACTGCAATTGTAAATTATGTCATACTATGACAACATGATCTAGCAATGGAGATCAGAAGATAAAAGAGTCATCCCTTTCAAAACGCTAGTAGTATGACATGACAGAAGGGCGGCCTCCATATTCGAAACTTGAAATTTGATCAATCATTCATAGAACCCAATAGCCATAACTCGTCAAAGAATGATTGCATATAGCATGAGCATGCCATGAAGTAATACCATAAAAAACCTTTTGTAGACAGCTGAAGGCGGCATGATAACCATAAAGCTCCCATTAGTAAACTCCTGCTCCGCCATTTTTATGGCCTTGGCTTTCTCTTCTTCTGTTATCGCTCTTCTATTAGATGCGTACTTCGGAGGGCTCGACTTGGCTGTAATTATTCACGGCAAAGGAAACAAACAATAAACCTATTTAGATTGGGGATTTTTATTCCGTCCTTAGTCGATCCCAAGTCCGGATAAAATGGTGAGGGTTGTGTGTTAGGTAACCGACAGCTAACACGTAAAAAGTTTCGTTGGATCTCTCAACATGAATATGACGACTTGGATAGATTAGAATTGCACCGTCATATTCATGTAGCCGACCTCACTTGATGGGATAAAGGCTTGATTTGTTGTTGTTGTTGAAAGGAAACAAACAATGACATGGAAGTGAAATCTGTCAACAATAGAAGTCAAAACACTCCCTGTATATGACTATGCATATATAATCCAGCAAAGCCTACCAGACGGGTTACTCGGCTTCGCCAAGGAACTGGATGCAACCAACTTTCTTTTTCTTTGACGACCGCTAGAATCTGCGGGAGTATAAGGTGTTCCTCTTGGTGTGCTTTCATCATCTCTGAGGGCACTCTCTTGAACTGAAGTGAGTGCTTGAATTGACAAAGTCTTGTTTCCTTTAGACGTACTCTTTTTCACTACATCATGTCGAACAGAGAACCACTCAATAATCACTTCCCTGATGTTTTGCAAGCTTAGCAAAACACATCCAAGAAAACCAAAAAAGCCTACCAATTAGGCCCTTTAGCCTTGTCAAAGAACTGGATTTTCTGGCGCTCCTTTTCCTTCCAGTCTCAACAGAAGTCAAAGGAGTTTCACTTGGTGTACTTCCATATTCTTCTAGGGCACTCAGTTGAATTGAATTGGGTGTCTGAATTGCCAGAATCTCAGTTTCTTTTAAAGCATCATGTTCAACTACTTCATGTTCACAGTATCATCAAGTTAATCACTCGCAATGTATTGAACAATTTTAGCACAAAGCACCAAATAAAGCCAAGCAAGCATACCCGATGGATTGTTTGGTCTCATCAAAGAACTACCTGCATCTCTGTCCCCTTGCTCACCTCCAGACTCAACAGAAGCCTGAATACATCCAGTCGGCATCCTTCCATTATCTTCTGGAGCACTTCGTTGAACTGAAAGGGGTGCTTGAATATCCAGTTCCTCATTTTCATTTGAAGTATTCTGTTTAAGCACACTAATTCCATCAGTAGCCATTGAACTTGGGTCACTCAGACAAACACAGAGTGGTATACGTATTCAGTGTTTGAAGTTTACTTTCATTTAAAAGCATATTCGCACTTCAAAAAAAAAAATCATTTTCAGGTGACACAAAAATTTTGAAAGAACCAAGAGTCCAATGAACAAAGTAAACTGGGTTGAACAAATTATAAAGAATAATCACACCGACCACACTTTCGTAGTCTATACTGGGTAAAACAACCCATTCAGGAGGAAATTTCTTCGAACACACACCTTTGTGCATAAAAGATAACTTCAAACAAAGCACACTTTTAAACATGACAAGCATGATTTAACTCTTCTGCTCTGATATGATCTTGCATAATTCATCCACCAGCAGGATTTAGATCATTGCAAAAGCAAATCTTTGAAAGTAGTCTTACCTGTTGAACAGCTGGGTTTCCTACAGCAGCTGGCATATCTCCATCATGATCATCTATACGAGAGAGAAGGTTGTCCTGAGTCCTCGCATTTTGCTGGACCCTATCATTTGTTTGTTCCATAACTATAGGGTCCTGGCTACTATACTTTCTGGGCCTTTTCGAGGGAACGGAACCAAAATCATGAATCTGATCATGAATAACGACCCACTTATCCCTTTCCTGTTGGCCACCACTGTTAGGCTTTGCACAACCACATTTCCTGATGAAATAGACCGACTCCTTCTCACACAAACTTTCCAAATTGAAAATCAGTACATCAAAATTAGAATTGCCACTGTATTTGAAGATCAGCAGGTCATTTTCCTTCAAAGAACAAGCCTTGACAAATTCTCCCCAACCATCCAGGAAACGCAACTCATCACCATCTCCCTTCAGTTCAACCTTCCATGTAGCCCCGTTTGGGCTTTTCAGCAATGCTTTTCTGGGTAATTTGTGCCACATATTTCGTGCAAATTTCTTGGGAATCACCTGATTTTCAACATTAAAGATCCATTCATGTCAATGTTCAAAATCACATATATCAATAACACAAACAATATGTGATCCTAAACATTGGCTCGGATGAACCAGCATACAGCTTATTATGTCTGCCTGCATTATCAGGAATGAAGTTCTATATGCATTTGATTCAAAATGATTTTACAATAACCATCTTTTGTACCTCTTCCATAAGGATCTCACTCTGGCAACTTTACGTAAGGCAGAGTTTTATTTTTTGGGGCGTTTTCTACTTATACTGAGCTAGAATAGAAAAGAAGAAAAGAATTAAGAATATGAAAAAAATGAGAAAAAGGGGCAAGAATGCTTGAAATAAAAGAAGCTAACTTGAAGAAAGGAAAGAGACAAACAATTGAAGCGAATTTAGAGAAATTTGATCATATTGCGCCACATACAACATAATAATACATGTCAACAAGAAAATGCAGGTCAGTTCCTCCGAAGGCATGATTAATTCTATGATGTAGATTACTTCACAGGAATTTCCCTGATAGCGGATGCGTCACTCCCTCGAAACTTCAAACATTGGCTACCAAGCATGATTCCATATCCAACAAACAACATAGCCAACATTACAAACAGTCTTCCTCGACTTGACCAAGAAAAGGCTACACTTCCTCACATTCAAGTACTCCAAGGGGCACACATGTTGTTTCTAGCAACATTTAACGAAAATTAAAGGCCAATTGCACCAAGCCGAGCTTGGTGCAGTGACTTCAACATTTTACATCTAATGCCACAAACCCTAGCTACTCCGCCAAGGAAAGCACCAAAATGACAAAACAAAAAAGAAACACCCAATTAAAGGCAGCACCCTAAAAACCTAGAATAGATGCATGAAAGACCATTTTCAAGCCCCACTTTCGTTCATTTTCAAAAGGGTCATCTCTAAATCAAATAAAGACACCACCTTTTTGCTCAAAATCACAAAATCAGCGACACCCACAAGAACCCAGCAAAGCAATCACTCAAATCATGAAGAAATGAGGGAAAATTGGAGTTTACAAGATGATGATTGAAGTCTCTGGGAAGGATCTGGCAGAACTGGGTAGTCTGGAAATGGCTCCAGTAGATCCTCTCCTGCCATGACAAATTCTCACTGCCCTCTTCCTCCATCTGATCTCCACCTCACACAATTTGGAGAGCACTTTGCACTTACAGAATCTCTGCAAGATCAACTAGGATTTATGCCAAAGTTAGATTGATGGAAGTGCAACAAGTGATGTTATGCGAGAGCGGAGGAAAACTAGAGAGACATCAGTCCAAGTGTCCTACCCGGCAGTGAAGGAGTAGGTGGGGGCGATGAGCTCAAGGTCCGCAATTAACACGTTTGAGTTATTTTGGGGTTCATCATTGAAGTCCCATAAGAGAATCCTCACACATACACCATCACTTTTGACAGCAACAAGCAAAAATTCGATTGCAGATAAAGATTGTGTGATTTGGGTACATTCAACAACAAAACAAAGCAAAATATTAAAAAAAAATTAATTAAATAATTTTATATATTTTAAAAAAATTATAAATAATTTAAAACGAACAAAAAGAATATATTTATCTTAATTCAGTATATTTATAACATTTTGTCCTCACAAATCTCACCGTTTATGGTTTTAGGATCACTGAACGCAATTTAGTTCACTTGTGTTATCGTGTTAGTGTTGGACGCGACAAAAAAGAAGAAGATGAGAATTGGGACCCAACCTTAGATCGCAAGTCAGTGAGAATCCTAACGGCTGAAATCCGTCATTCATCGGCATCTCCCCAGCAACTGTCTCCGATGAACATCAAGGAATCTCAGAGTTGAATGAGACTATGGAGAGGAAGCGGCTGTTGTACTCGGTGATTGCTCTGCCATGAGGTATCGAATTAAGATCCAATGCTGTTGATTTCGATCCAATGCTCCTCCGTCTTGGTTTTTCTTCTCTTTGTTCTGTTTCTCGCTTGATTTCTCAAGGATGGGGATCGAATTAGGCAGGAGTTTCTTGCCCCTTTGTGATATTTGGGTTCTTATTAGGGTACTCAAATCGAGGAATGGTTATGCTTCATCTTGGGCATTGATGTGATAATGCTTGATTTAGATTCAGTGTGAAGAGCTGATCATGATCGTGACTACTCTTTTACGAATATGGATGATCGATGTCTCATTAGTGCTTTTTGATCAGCTAGTGTGGCCGTCATCCAAGACATGCATGGTAGATTATATGTGTGTTCTTCAGTGTTTATCGTCTCGAGTATAATCCCGTGGGAACAGCATCATCGAAGCTGCTATGGGCTTCAATGGCCGCATAGAAAAGCCATTCTCAACCAAATAGTCATCGAGTTTCCAACCATGGGACGGTGTTACTACTAGCTCTCTTTGCACATGGACAAACGAAGAAGGCCGCTCATTAACTTGAGAATGACAGTGGATCCATTCTTTTTCTCAACATGCTTACATGTGGGTGAAATCAAGATTAAGTGAAAGAAATTAGAAATATACACCGAACATGGTATTGGTCCCTCTCTCTGAGGCTCCGGTGTTGTTGGTCCCATGACCAACGGCGTTTCTCAAGGAGGTCGCATTAACGGTCACCCATCTCCATGAATAAACTAAACAAACCATGATTTCCGAGTCTTAATCTTTATTACTATTATTATTGCAATTGAAAATGATCCTAGCTTCTTGGACTGTGTTGTAGTATTATTTTCTGCTATTGGGCATGGTTTCCCATTATAACTGAATCCTTCCTCATCTTGCCACCTCCTACACTTGCTCGCTTTGCTGTTCTCTTTCTGTCTCTATCTCACCCTTATCTTGGTGCTGTTGTTGCTCTGCAGCTGCTTGTGAGCTGAAAGGGGTAAGCTGTCGAAGAGGAGGAAGAGGAATAGTGTGGCATAGATAAGAGAAGCTAACAGTGCTGATAGAAGGGAAGATCAGAGTTGATATCGAAGGGAGAACTACGAGGCCATGAAGGATTTGGGATCCGGCAACTTTGGTGTAGCCAGGCTGATGAAGCACACTTTGGGATCCATCAAGTTCATCGAACGCGGCCCCGAGGTCATTCATCAGTACTATTCATTGCTGCTATGCTTGCTACTATGTTGTGGTACATAACTGTATGTTGTTTTAGGTGTGTTGTTGGCTGATTTGGTGCAGATTGATGAGAATGTGGCAAGGGAGATAATAAATCATAGGTCTCTCTGCTACCCCAACATCATCCGCTTCAAGGAGGTGCCATTGACCCCGACCCATCTTGGCATCGTCATGGAGTATGCTGCTGGAGGTGAGCTCTTTGAGCGGATCTGCTCTGCCGGTTGTTTCAGCGAGGATGAGGCTAGGTTCTTCTTCCAGCAGCTCATTTCTGGCGTCAACTATTGTCATTCCATGGTATTCTTATCTACTTGAACCTCAGGCGTCAGCTATTGTCATTTCTCTTAAAAGTTGGATGATTGTCAATGATGTTTTTGGTTTTTGAATGCAGCAAATATGCCATAGAGATTTGAAGCTGGAAAATACGCTGTTGGATGGAAGCCCAGCACCTCATTTGAAGATCTGTGACTTTGGTTACTCCAAGGTTAGGTTTCATTACGAAAAAAAAGTCCCATTTAGCTCATGCCATTGGAGAGTTAACTTCTGCTTTCCTCTTATAAATTTGACGAACAAAATGAAAGTCGGGGCAGTATTTGATTTGTTTTTATTAAATTATGATTATGATTCGAAGCAAGATAGACAGCTTGTGAGTTGTGACAAATGTGAATCCGGGATCTACCCACTCATCCATTGATGAGTAGTATTTCTTTCCCTCTGTTTCCTGCAGTCATCTTTACTGCATTCGAGGCCAAAATCAACTGTTGGAACTCCGGCATATATTGCACCAGAAGTATTTTCAAGGCAAGAATATGATGGCAAGGTTAGTCATTTGAGAGAAAAATGATCCTCGCTCATTTGAGAGATAAATGATCCTCGGTGCAATATGAAACTTTTGATTATTGCTCATAGGAATGTGGCCATCAGCATTTGTTGCTGTAAATGTTGGCAAAGATTTTTGTTTGAAGCGCTCGTTTCTCCATTTCAGTTGGCAGATGTGTGGTCTTGTGGTGTCACTCGTTATGTTATGCTAGTCGGAGCATACCCTTTCGAAGATCCCGCGGACACAAGAAACATGAGGAAATCGATCAGTGTAAACTTTTCTCCTTTTCTCTTCTATGTTTGTGCATCTTTGCCTCATTCTTTGCTTCCCCTATCGTTTTGGTCAGCACATCTGACGTCATTTCCTGTTGCAGCGAATCATGTCTCTTCAGTACAGCATTCCAGACTACGTCGACACATCTCAAGACTGTAGACATCTGCTTTCTCGGATTTTTGTCGCAGATCCATCAAAGGTACATTGCATCTCAGAGGATCTCATTTTGCTTATTGTTTACTTGCTCCATTTATGGATTGAAGTGATAAGTGTTCACTTTTCCCTGCAGAGAATAACAATTTCTGAATAAAAAGCCATCCATGGTTTACTAAGAACCTTCCAAGGGAGCTGATGGACTCGGCTCAAGCTATCTATTACCAGAGCGACAATCCAAGTTTTTCGCTCCAAAGTGTTGACGACATCATGAAGATAGTGCGCGAGGCCAGAATCCCTCCTCCATCATCAAGGTCTATTCCTGGATTCGGTTGGGGAACTGAGAACTCTGATGGGGCCGAAGAGGAGGAGTTAGAGGAAGAAGAAGATGACGAGGAGGATGAATGTGAGAATACGGTGAAGGAGGTTCATGCTAGCGGAGAATTCCTTGTCGGCTGCACACCACAAGTGTAGGATGTCTTCGGCTTATCACATTGATCAATGCTGCTGCTTTATTCTCAATGAGAGGTTGATGGGCTATGTAATTGTTCATATCAGAATCTAGTCTTTGTTTCTAAAAAAGAAAAAGAAAAAAAAAAGATAAGAAAGAATCTAGTCGTTGTTTGGTTTTTGTGACTTGGTCGGAATGCATAAACTGGTTCGTGTGCCCGCTTTTGTAGGAAAATAAGCCCATTGTCGCAAATGTTTGTGCTTCAAACGCTGGTGTACGTTGTCGTTGCACATACTGGAGTAAATCATGGTGCGCTGTTAGCTCCATAAGCAATCGTATTTTGACTTACATAACAATAGTGGAAGATTATACCACTATATATGCTATTTGTTATTCTATGCGATAAGAGATCTTGTTATGCACATCAGGAGAATCTTAGAGCTACTCGTTTGGTGGATCGTTAACCTACTTGTAAAAATCACTATCGAGTGAAACCATTCAGCTACTTCGGTGTCTATCTTATGCAGGTGATCCAGTCGACAATCATTCATATATCTGACGAATTTGACCGATGGAAATTTGCGTTCCTTTGTTTAGAAACTTTTATATCGGGCATTGAATTGGAAAATTTATCATTAAACCACATAGACTCCTTGATAAAATTCAATGTACGTAAGAAAGTTTTCAAGTGCATCTGTCCACAATAGATCTGTCCATGAAACGTACAATTCCATACTCCGGCTATGTTATGTCCATATGGGCCGTGAAGAGTGCATTGTAATTTTATATTCTCATGTATTCAAATCCCCGTGGATCTGTTCATCAACCTGATTAGGATTGTCTAATTAAACTAAGGATCTGAAGTGATTATCATTAATTTACAAAGAAAATATCAACCTTAAAACTCACCTATAAAAGCACATATGAAATGCATCCCATTTCATCATATTCAAAACAACTCACATATACTTAGGAAGGAAGACACAAAATAGCATAATGGAGGGACGATTATTTGGTGTGTGTATGTTATTGCTTGTGCTCTTCTTCTCTGGTATTCTCTTCCTTCTCCCCATATCCGCCCCCAGTTTTAATCTTATATAGTCTTACATTGTGTCCATAATCGAGGGCAAGACATTGTAATGTCATAATGTCATCTGTGACAAATAGTCCAAACATATATAAATCTGCACTATGATATCACATATGAACATGAGTTTCACTTATAATGTATGGTTTGCTCGACATATTATACTTGACTTTACCCTCTTTTTAACCATACAGGAGCTCAAGGAAATGAAGAAGTGGCTCTGTCACCGGAGGTCCACATAGGCGCACCATTGTTACCATGTTTTGAGGGACCTCCTTCACCACCCAGAGGTGAAGGTGAGGCTTCTCCACCACCTCAAGGACCATCGTCGTCTCCAATCCCCGAGGGGTCTTCTTTACCATCTGAGGGTGAAGGACCTACTCCATCATCCTGTCCTCAAGGATCATCGCCGTCTCCAATCTCCGAAGGGTCTTCTTCGTCACCTGGGGGTGAAGGAGCTACTCCACCATCCATTCCTCAAGGACCATCATCGTCTCCAATCCCCGAAGAGCCTTTCTCGCCATCTAGGGGTGAAGGACCTGCTCCACCATCCTGTCCTCAAGGACCATCGTCGTCATCAATCCCCGAGGGGCCTTCTTCGCCACCTAGGGGTGAAGGAGCTGCTCCACCATCCAGCTCTCAAGGACCATCGTCGTCTCCAATCCCCGAGGGGCCTTCCTCGCCACCTGGGGGTGAAGGACCTGCTCCACCATCCTATCCTCAAGGACCATCGTCCTCACCAATCCCCGAGGGACCTTATTTGTCACCTAGGGGTGAAGGAGCTGCTCCACCATCCATCCCTCAAGGACCATTGTCGTCTCCAATCCCCGAGGGACCTTCCTCGCCACCTAGGGGTGAAGGACCTGTTCCACCATCCTGTCCTCAAGGACCATCATCGCCATCAATCCCCGAGGGGCCTTCTTCGCCACCTGGGAGTGAAGGAGCTGCTCCACCATCTAGTCCTCAAGGACCATCGTCATCTTCAATCCCCGAGGGGCCTTCCTCGCCACCTGGGGGTGAAGGACCTGTTCCACCATCCTGTCCTCAAGGACCATCGTCATCACCAATCCCCGAGGGGCCTTCTTCGTCACCTGGGGGTGAAGGACCTGCTCCACCATCCATCCCTCAAGGACCATCGTCATCTCTAATCCCCGAGGGGCCTTCCTCGCCATCTAGGGGTGAAAGACCTGCTCCACCATCGTGTCCTCAAGGACCATCGTCATCATCAATCTCTAAGGATGAGGCTCCTCTTTCCCCACCAAGCGAAGGTTATGGTAGCTTGTCGTCAGGAGGCGAAGTTCAACCTCCACCGATGGTTGAGGTCTCTTCGTCGCCTAAAAAAAAATCATGCAAGACACAGAGCAAACATTATGATGGAAAATGCAAAAAACAGAGATGCGAAGAAGTTTGCAAACACGAGGGTTTTATAGATGGAGTTTGTGGTAACCATGATAGCGATAATCGTAAACACAATTGCTACTGTGTCAAATCATGTGACTACTACATGATGTAGTTCACGCGAATCTAGAAGAGACTTCATCAGAAGATTTGTTTTATAAGCTTGACATTATTGGAGATACCAATAATGTATTGTGCTAGTTAGTCGCTAAAAGATTTTATTTATATGAGTGATTTATGCGGTTTCATTTCCTATCTATATAGACTCATATAATTTATAAATCAAAACATCAGTTTGTTCCTACATATCTGCAAGTTTCTATCAATCTCCAAACCTATGGATAAACACCTAATGCCCCTCAACAACCTCAACAATGTATATATCCGCTAGTTTCTTTCGATCCAAATGTAACTTTGACGCATACAACTCGAATATTTTAAGAGTTCTTACACTAAAACTATCAGATAAGAAACAAGCTCATAGTTGATCTAAAATACGGCATATGTAAGTCTAGCATTACTAATGATTAAATGCATGAACATTTTTACTAGTTTTTTTATTTTATTTTTTGAAAAGAAATTTTTACTAGTTAAATCACCCCAACATTAAAAAACCACACTTTTAAGGGGGTATACATCCCCTGTGGATGTACTAATAATCAAAATAGGGGTGCACATCCTCAGGGATTTACTTACTATGAATTCTCGTTTCATGATGCATGAACATGAATCAATGCATCAAATCCATAATAAATGATCAACAACATACCTAATTATGATGCTCTTGATAATTAAATTAAGAATCAAACGTGATTACAGTGAATTAAATATGAACGAGTAGCAGTCAACCTTGAAACTCACCTGTTAATACATACATGTATGAAGTCTCATCAGTTTCTTATATTCTAAGCGACTAATTGAGCCAAGCAAGATAAAACATACTCACAATGGAAGGACGACTCTCTGCTGTTTGCCTGTTGCTTTTCGTGCTCTTCCTCTCTAGTAATCTCCTCAGATCCTCGCATTTTTCTTCAAGTCTAATGTTACATCGAATACGCTTACATCACTAAATCCATAAGCTTGTTCATTTCGTCACATTACTAGAACTCTGTGTTCACATTCGTTCTTATTAAACAGGAACACAAGGAGATGAAGGAGCGACTCCGCCACCAGTAGTAGACGACTACATCAACGCACCATCGTCCAGTCCAGGAGGACGCTCGTTGTTCCAAAGGCCGATAAAACCGATAATAGGGATCCCATATTGCTACAGAATATGTGTCCCTGATAAATGTGATCAGATTTGTAAGAATCGTGATTATGATCATGGGATTTGCGACAAAAATTGTGATGATAAGAGTAAGGATCCCCCTTGCCTTTGCTACAAGTACAAGATCATGTAGAAGTAGAACAAGCCATATTGTAAGAAATTAGTGCTAAAAGAGTATTTGATAGAATAGCACTACTTAATCGAAGAAATATCCATAATATCGTGGTTTCATTCTGCTATCTAGCGATTTAAACTCTTGTTAGTTTCAAACATCCATTCACATGCGTGCAATTTCAAGTTTCAATACATTTCAAAATCAATAGAACCTCTCTCTCTATTGTTAAGGTCAAAGAAAAATTATCTCGATGATAAGTCGTTTTTCATCTAATCATGGATTCTGTGACTCAAAGACTCATCATCATTAATTTAATTCGTATCTCAAAAACGCATGTATCGAAAGATTCAATCATGTACTATTGATTTTAAACTCCGATCGATGTGGTTTCAAGCTTCTTGGCTGCTGCAATCTCGAGTACTCTCCCGTTAACGTCATCGATAGCCTCCGACTTATGCAGTTACGTGCTTTGGGAATCTTTCTCAAACTGATATATGATACTCAGACACATGTACAGATCGCGATGTCATATTCTTCAACAAATTGCCAATTCACGCGATCAAATAGTGTGACTTGATGGAGAGTATTATGAATCTCGTTGATGTAAAGCAGTCCGTTATGACTTTATCCATCAAAGTGAACAATACATAGTGCCTAAAACTACGCAAAAACTATCCCAAAGAAGATTATAAGTACACCTGCGCCATTCGCCCTCGAGATTTATCATAGGCCAGGAGTTCATTTCAAGGATCATAACTAGGGAAAACACTTGAGCTAACTGCGGAAGCAACAATGGAGTCCGGTTTCTATGGTTTGTGCATGCTGTTGCTTGTGCTTGTTGCTTCTCGTATGTCTCGTCCCTTATCTCGCCTTGACTTATCGAAAGTTCATCATCTTTGAAGCAACAAACTCCACATGTATATGCTAATGCGTGTACTTTTGCTCTTTAAAATTCTTTTGCGAAATTGATGTGCAGAGGAGGGGCTGATACCCTTGGCTGACGGGAGGACTTGCATCTATCCACACCTGTGTAATTGCTGTCCAATGGATGTCAAAATCTATGACATAGCTCTCTAATGTTGGGATGAAGAAAAATTATCTCAATAATAAACAATTTTTTTTAACCATAAATTTAAGAGTTGGACATCTCACAATTTCATGAATAGCCTCCCACTTACGTTCCAAGGGGATCTTTCTCAAACTGAAATATGATGGACACACCCACAAATCGTGCTCAACAAATAGCCATTTCACGTGATAGTAGGATTACAAATCTTACAAATAATGTGACTTGATGGATAACATGCATGACTCTCGTTGATGCCAAGCAATCCAGTACGGCTTTTCCCCTGAAAGGGAACAATATATACGGGCCAAGCTATGCAAAAACTAACGCGAAGAGGATTATAATTATACCTTCCTCATAATCACAGCTTAGAAGATCACCTGACCCAAAGGACAAAACGATGGAGGCACGTTTCTGTGGTTTGTGCATGCTGTTGCTTGTGCTCGTCGCTTCTCGTATGTCTCAACTCTTCTCTTGCCCTGACATACCAATGTTTATCTTTGAAACTTAATGAGCTTGATCGTCAAGAATAAATTTTATTTAGTTTTCACGACAAATTTGATGTGCAGCGGAGGGTCTGATGCCCTTAGCTGAGGGGAGGACTTGCGAGTCACAAAGCTTCCATTTCCATGGACTATGCCTGATCGATCACAACTGCGCTGAGGTTTGCAGGAACGAAGGATTCTCAGGTGGCATATGTCGCGGTTTCAGGCACGGCTGCTTCTGTACTCGGCCATGCTAGTCCAGCTCTATGGAACCGAGATTTCCTAACCAGCGAACCAATTTCATCGGCAGAGCACCAGCGCTCTATGTTCATCTTAGATGCGGCAGCACAACACCAATAAGAAGCTCAATGTACCTGAGAAATGTTGGTCAATAAAGTTGTGATGAACTGAATAATAACTCAAACTCTCAGCTGTCACCTTGATGTTCAGCGACTCGGCATTCACAAATCACAGTAACGTGCGGGTTGAACTACTCATAGTTCACAGTATAGATTTATGTCGGACATTGACTAGCTCGAATCAACAAGCAAAAACAACACTCCGCAGTTGTACACTTGCAGCTGAATAGCAATATGAATATCACCAATTCGAATCTGAACTCTTCGACAAGGCTACATCAGCACAGAAACGAACCACCAAAAACCCAGTGCCCAGATTAACAACTGGGACAAACATTCACAACCAAATAGAGCATCTTTATCTGACAGGAGTCAAGAACCATATTCTGAGATTTGATGAGAAGGAACGCCTTCTTCTGATCTATAAGTAATACTCATCTGTGCAATCAACTGCTCCCTCTGGACCACCTCATTCATGGCTTTCTCCAATCTCTTTATCCAGCCATCGTACTCGACCGGGTATGGTGTCCCACAAAGCGTATCTACATAATCAGCAAATGCCTTTAGAAGTGCTGAAACCTCTCCAAGATGCTGTTGGATATGGCGCTTGGCCCAGGATCTCTGTCGCCACTGCAATGCAGATTCGATGGAGTCCTGCGGCTGCATAATCCCCCCGCTGAGGTAGCAAAGAAGATAAACAAGGCTCTCCACATCAGAAGATGGGCAGAGCTTGCCATGCTGAAGTGCATGAGATGATGAGAAC
>JAOVYX010020393.1:0-17092 GCA_035668315.1 Drosera spatulata | reverse complement strand
CCCCCCCCCCCCCCCCCCCCCCCCCCCCCGCGAGTCTTACAGCAACTTACATCTTGAATAAAATACCTCATAAGAAGATGAATGAAACTCCCTATGAGTATCGAAAGGTCACAAACCTTTCTATAAATACTAGAAAGTGTGGGAGTGCTTGACAAAGCCCGAGATACCTACGCCAAAACAAGAAAAGATCGGCCCTTAAACTATTGATTGCATATTCATAGGATATGTAAGTAATAGCATCGTGTATCGTTTTTGTGTTTGCAAATCAGAAAATTCTAAAGCGAGTGAAGGAACATTCGTTGAGTCAAGAAATGCAGTCTTCTTTGAAGACATGTTCCCTTATAAAGAAGAGAAGGGAGAGAGCTCTAATAAATAAGCTCGTGAATTTTCTAGCAATTCTCCTCCAATTGATGAAGAAGCAAAAGGTCCAGAATTGCAAAAGAATTTGGACCTGATTTTCTAACGTACATGTTGAAAAATGAGCCAACTACGCTAAACAAAGCGTTGTCTAATCCAGAAGCTCCATACTGAAAAAACGCTATTAATAGCAAGATAGAATCCATTATGCAAAATCATACCTGGGAGCTGGTGGTTTCTCACTAGGTAATAAAGCATTAGGATGAAAATGGATCCTTAAGAGAAAGTATAAGGCTGATGGAACTATAGATAAGTACAAGGCCAAATTGGTTGCAAAAGGATATTGACAAAAACAAGGCCTTGAATACTTTGACACGTTTTCTCCTATGACGAGAATGACTTCCATCAGAATGCTCATTGCAATTGCAACGGTGCATAATCTCAAACTATATCAAATGATGTCAAGTCGGAATTCCTAAATAGGGATTTGGAGAAGGAAATCTATATGGAACAACCGGAAGGATTTCTTGTTCCTGGACAAGAAAACAAAGTGTGTTGACTCGTTAAATCACTATATGGACTTAAGCAAGCTCCAAAACAGTGGTATGAGAAGTTTGATCGAACCATGTTGATGAATGGTTTCACAAATAACGAGAAAGACACGTATGTTTATATCAAGAACACACTTGAAGCATATGTGATATTATGCTTGTATGTTGATGACATGTTAATCATGGATAGAACTCATAATATTATTATGAATACAAAGTAAATGTTGCAAAATTATTTTGATATGAAAGATATGGGATCAACAGATATCATATTGGGGATAAGAATCTGCAAGATGTCTGACGGATTTGCTTTATCACTGTCTCACTATATAGAGACTATTTTAAAGAAGTTCGAAGTATTTGGCAGCATGCCTGTCAAGACATCGCTTGACATTAGTCAGCACTTGTTGAAGAATTAGGGAGAATCCGTATCCCAATCTAAAAATGTCCGGATTATTGGCTACTTAATGTATGTCAGCAGTAGCACACGTCCCGATATTATATGTGGAGTGAATAAACTCAATCAATTTAATAGTAATCCAAGCAATGACCATTGGACGGTATTGAAAAGAGATCTTAGGTATTTGAAATACACTATGAACCATGGATTATATTATACGAGATATCCAGCTATATTAGAAGGATACAGCGATGCGAACTGGATATCTGACTCCCATGATACGAAGTCCACCAATAGATATGTGTTCACACTTAGCGGTGGGGCTATCTCTTTGAAATCCTCCAGACAAACATATATATCTCGATTCACAATGAAAACAGAGTTTATTGCTTTAGATAAAGCAAGCGAAGAAGCTGAGATGCTTCATGGTTTTCTGAAGGACATTCCATGTTGGACAAAGCTAGTACCCGCTATCATGATACATTATGATAGTGCTTCTACAATAGGACTGGCATAGAGCAAGATGTAAAATGGAAAGTCATGACATATACATCGTTGACATAAGTCTATTAGATAGTTAACCTCTATCAGTGTGATTTCTGTTGACTTTGTCAAGTCACGAGAAAATCTTACAGATCCGCCAACAAGAGGTTTGCCTAAAAAAACTGTAATCGACGTTGTCGAGGGAAATGGACTAAAACCCTTGGAAAACTAATAGTCGTAGTGGTAACTCAATCAATTATGTTGGTTCAATGAGACAACTAAATTACAAAGATTCGTTACAGTACTTAGGAGTTATTTCCTACCTATTCCAAAACAAGAAAAATGCCACCTGCAAAAAAGAGGTGTAGGTTAAGCTAATACTTTTAAGGATTCCCGCAGAGTATACGCAGGATACTAGTAAGCGGGTCAAATCACCTATGCAAGTGTAAGAGATGTGGCCGACTCTAATGAAATTCAAGCACTGATGATCCAAGATAGATTCAGGGCCAAAATGGACATAATAATGAGTACGTAAAGGTGTTAGGAAAGATTACATGTGAATACAGTTGTTTTGGTTTACACTAAAGGCTGGACAATTTAAGACATCGCGTTCACTAACTATTCAAGTAAGCCCGATTGTATTTCACTAAGGAAGGTTCAAAGCCGAAAGGTACCTCTCCTGATACGATATCCTACCGTTTGAACTCTCTCGCTGTCTGCATATATTAATTTCATTCATGTGGAGGATCATTAGAAATCGATCTGGTTTGATCGTGTTTTGAGTTAGTTTCGATCATCGAATTGGGACGATATTGGACTCGTTAGAAATTACGTTTTAAGTAGATGATCATAGTGTGTTAAAGTTCTCAAAATCGATTTTGGATAAATGAGAAACCAATGCCTAATGCAGCTTATGTGAGAAAGATGTCCATGCGATATGAGGTGTAAAACCACAACGGAATTCTTGTATGGTATGATGTACTTTAAAAAAAAAAATGAGTGAAAAGGGGTTGAAGCCCAAGGGTTACCTAATTTTGTGTAAGGAGGAGAGTCTAGGTGAGGCTCAAACACACACACGCGCACGCGTCGGCTCAACCCGGCTCTGCTCTGCTCGGTTCAGACTGTCGGTGGCGCGTGTGGGTCCATTAAAAGTATATTTTTATCTAAAGTTGGATTAATATTTTTAGACCGTTGGTGTGCAATTATCTGAATGTTGGACAGTTGTCGAGTCAGTAGATCGGTTGGACATGTTGCCCGGTCCCTGTGCGTCACGTTTCATCATTGTCCCCCTTTGTTTTGCCTATATAAGTAGGCCTACAGAACCCTGTTTTTATACTTTCTACAATCGTCCTCTTCACTTCTTTTCTCCAAAAAATAATCCTTCCTTCTGCAAATAGAAGCGTTGCATTAAAATACTGTCAGTGCGTTTGTCCAGTCTCGTAGGTCGAGTGGGCTCGAAGCACTTGCTGGCACGTCGGTCTTCTGCGTTGTAGTGCTACATCACCGAAAAAGTCGTCGTTGTAACTTAGGAAATGGTCGTCAAGGATCCGTGAGCACCAGTGACGGGACGATAACGTCTTAAGAGCAGAGGGATATCCCTCTTCTCGACAATACTGTTCTGGTTTGTTTGATCATGCTGCATATTGTCCTTATTTTTCAGTTTTGATTTCAATTTCTCTACTAACCTACTAACACCATCAAATTCAGATTAGACAAGTCTGTTCAGAAATTGAACGTCACAAATTCATCGTTTTTCCTATTTGCAATCCATAACTTTTGCCTAGTAAGAAGGGTTTTTTCATAACTTTATGAGGGGGTTGTGTAGTTGTTGCAGTCCCATCGTTTTAAATATCCCTATGGATCGATATATCGTCCGATATATCGATTCGAGTACCCCGCTCATATGATATTATGTAATTTACTCGTTATAGAAAATAATAGGTCAATATCATCCGATATGTCGATCAAATCCTATATATGTTGGAATGATTTATGTGTGCCAAATGTATCTTTTCTCCACGTTTCAAATTTAACTTCTTTATTGATTTTTTATTTTTTATTTAGATTTTTTTTATTTTATATTCAAATCAATGATGAGAATTTATTCAAAATACGAAAAAAGATGTTTCTATCGTTATAAAAATGATAAGACCGATGAAGTACTTAATAGAGGGATCGTTTCTCAAAACCATGTCCACAAAAAGTTCAAGCTATACTGAGGAGATTTTACAAGAAGGTCAAATCTTGAGGCTTGAGGCCGACTTACCTATTGTTTTACGGCCTAGTGCAAGAGGGTCTTCATGGACCTATTTTGCTATCGTAGGCCTCAACTCAAGTTGGTCCATTTGTCACGCGATTAATTTCTGTTCAACACAATTCAAACATTAATTCAGATGAATGTCCTGTTGTTTATCGTCCTACAAGATGATCTTGAGTTTTTGAATGGAGAAACTACATGTAAGGAAAGTCTCGTCTCAGTTAATCCCAGTCCTTCATCCTTGTGATCTTAATGTTAGTCAACCTTCAAACACTTAACATATAGTATGTCAAGATATACGATTTCTACCTCAATACTTTACAACAAAGAAGAATCCCGAATGAGAAAGGAAATGTTGCGTTTGTTTTGGACGTCATTGCTGAGAGAAGCTTCTCTGACTTCGTATGTTGTGCTTCAATTTCCTTCTCATATGGTAATGTGTTTATCCTGCATTTTCTTCATATCTCAAGTATCTATTTGCATATAGGCATTCTTGATAAGTTCTCATTGCACAACCAACCCGCAGTTGGTTGATTGTCTCTTAATCTTCGTAGGTACCTCAAAGTCGCAAATCTCCTTCATGTACACAGTTGACATATTAAGTCAAAGATGTCGACATTCATAATTCAAACACATGATAAAATTCTCCTGAATTCTAAAGAACTATATTTACGAGAGTAAATTCAACCATAAACTATATGTGATATTATAATTATATTTTGATATCAAATTATAATAATAAGATTTCAATCATGAGTTAAAATTAATGTCAAAATAGAACTGAGTTAAACGTGATTCCAAATTTGACACCAGATGTAAGTGTAATTATAATTATCACGTCAGTATTTTGCTTATTTTTTAGATTATCTATAATTAAGTTGAATTAATTCACATAATTTAGTTTAAATAGATCCTATTTTGTTCTAAAATACCATCAGATATTGGAACAATAGTTGTATAATTGATACCAAAATCAATTGTTAGTGTCAAATTATAACAATAGCTATACCTATTTTAATTTCATGATTGGACGTGCTCTGATATATTTATAATAACAAGTCATCATTCTAACTATTATAAGTCCAGAGTAAAAAAAAAACTATTAAAACATATCCAATTTAATAGACAAATAGGATATTATAGTTAAAATTTATCTAGATATTGAAAATATGACATTCTAATAATGATTTTTTTACAAACAAAAATTTGGGTTTTGTCAAATCAAATGCTATATATAACAAATATATGTAACAAGAAGAATAGAAAAAGTCGTTTTATGTCACTTCATGAATTTTGATGCACAAATCCAAAAACAAGACATAAAAACATTAAAGATCAATGTGACATTCTCCTTCTCTTGAAGTAGCATAGTTAAATTTTTACAAAATGACAATTATTCATATCAAAATATAACTTTGTCTATTATATTATATCATGTCCTATTGAAATTACTCTTATAAGCCTTATTCCTTAATCTAATAATTGATTATCGATAACATTTGACTCGAGACTTAGCGGTCAAACCTTTCCATTTTTATTGATGTCTCCTTCACTTCGCCTGTTGCACCAAACCCAGATAAAGAAAACACAAAAGCACAACAAAAATCTCTCAACGTCTCCAAAATTCAAAACTTCAAACCAAAACCTCTAAAAATTCCCCAAATCCCCCAACTAGGGTTTCCAAATTCGACCCGAATCACCCGAATTCACCGATGAGGATAGCGAAGTTTGACACTTTCTTCAGTGGGATCACGCGTCAAAGATCGGTTCAGATCCTAATTCTTGTGGGTTTCCTCTACATGATCTTTGTCACCTTCGAATTCCCATTTCTGTTCAAATCAATCCCATCAATTGACAACGAAGACGGTGAAATCAGACCCAGAAACGACGCGTTTTCCTATCGGGTGCGAAATAGGTATAGTGAACTTGAAAGCGAGGAGGAATTGGAGGAGAAATCAGCCCCAATTCGACCCTTTAAGCAGAAATGGATTGCTAAATCACATCAAAGGCGGCAGCTTTCGCCTTCGTCGGATAATTCGGATGAGTTTTGGGATGAAAAGGGGATGATCAGGGACTATAAAGGAGTATCAGGGTTGAAATTTGATTGGAGGGGATGGAACAGTACTAAAAAGGAAGAGTTTTCCGTGATAGATGAGGCTGCGATGGTAGCCTTCCGAGCTGGGGAGAAGCTGTGGGATGAGATTCTATCTGGGAAAGTTCATATTGATGTTGAGAAAGGGAAAGAATCGGAGAATCGGACCGAGGCGTGTGTTAGCTCGGTTTCGTTTACAGGTGATCAGATGAAGGAGAAAGGTGGAGTTGTGGTATTGCCTTGTGGATTGATGTTAGGATCGCATATCACGGTGGTAGGGAAGCCGAGGGTTGCTCGTGGGAGGGACGAGGACATGTCTTTGATCAAGGATGGAGATGAGAGGGTTGTGATGAAGTCAAGGCTGGATCGTGATGGGGAGATGGCGCTGGTAAAGGATGGCGATGAGAGGGTTGTCGAGTCGAGTTTTGTGATGGAGTTGATTGGATTGAAGACGGTGGACGGGGAGGAGGGGCCGAAGCTGCTGCATTTCAACCCTAGGTTGAAGGGTGATTGGAGTTTGATGCCGGTCATTGAACAGAACACTTGTTATAGGCAGCAATGGGGTAGGGCGCATCGCTGCGAGGGATGGAAGTCTAGGGATGATGAGGAGACTGGTGAGTATTGTTTGCAATTTGTGAGCTGTGCCGATCCAATTCTGACAACTATGGTTGTCTAGGATGAGAAATGTTGAGTCAAATGACTTTCCTTATGAACTGTTATTGTCTCATGGAATATGCAGTGGACGGTTTTCCTAGGTGCGAGAAGTGGAACCGTGATGGTAGTTATGGTTCTGGCGAGTCTAAGGCGACATGGTGGTTGAACCGGCTGACAAGTCGAAGCAAGAAGGTGACCATCGACTGGCCATACCCTTTTGCCGAGGACAAGTTGTTTGTATTGACAACCAGTGCTGGTCTCGAAGGTTATCATATAACTGTCGATGGGAGACATATCACTTCCTTTCCTTATCACGCAGTGAGTGACATCGTATTACCTTCTTGAATCCGAATGTCCAATTGCATCATACTAATAAACCTCTTCCTATGGACAGGGATTTTCTCTTGAGGATGCCACTGGATTAAACGTATCTGGTAACGTCGATGTGCATTCTGTGTTTGCGGGTTCTTTACCTTCATCACATCCGAGTTTTGCTCCTCAAAAGCAACTCGAGATGTCTAGCAAGTGGCAAGCTCCTCCGCTTCCTGAGGGTCCTGTCGAGCTCTTCATTGGTATACTCTCTGCTGCTAACCATTTCGCCGAGAGAATGGCTGTGAGGAAGTCCTGGATGCAGCATAAGGTCATCAAGTCTTCGAAAGTGGTTGCTCGTTTCTTTGTTGCATTGGTTAGTGTCAGAAACCATATATCCATCGCGTCTATTGAGTTGTTGATATTCTTTTCATTCACTCTCAAGTTTAACCAGTGTTTCATGCTTGTCCTGCAGCATGCCAGAAAGGAAGTTAACGTCGAACTGAAGAAAGAGGCAGATTTCTTTGGTGACATTGTGATTGTGCCTTATATCGATGCTTATGATCTCGTCGTCGTGAAAACTGTGGCCATATGTGAATATGGGGTATGTGCTGGAAAGCATGTAACTCATTCCAATTAGTGTTTCCATCTAAATCAAATCCTTGATAATCGGTTATCTGCAATGACAGGTTCGGACCATGTCTGCAAAGAATATAATGAAGTGCGACGATGATACCTTCGTTAATGTTGATGCCATCGTCAGAGAAGCCCGAAAACTACGTGATGGAACGAGCTTTTATGTTGGAAACATCAACTACTATCACACGCCCTTGCGCAGCGGTAAATGGGCTGTAACATATGAGGTACAACTTACAAGAACTTGAATTTCATCGGAATCTGATGCTTTTCGTTTCAAGTTTTGGCCTACAAGAATGCTATTGATACGATTTTCATTGACGTATATACTGTTGGTTGTTTCAGGAGTGGCCAGAAGAAGAATATCCGCCGTATGCAAATGGACCAGGCTACATATTGTCGTCGGATATTGCCGACTACATAGTTTCCGACTTTGAGAAGCATCGTTTGAGGGTCGGTATCGCCTTATCCCTCCTCTCTACCACACTAGTTGTCCTTAGCGGAGCGACTCATGTAAAATATGATACCATCCAATAAGAACTCTAGATTTCAAAATACAGGAAACTCAATAGGGATGGCGCCATAATGTGACATCTGAGATTAGCATGGAATACTTCTTGTCCTTGTTTGGTTTGCACACGTCTTGGTCTATTGATGATTTATCGAATAATACCTCCTTTCGTGCAGTTGTTCAAGATGGAAGACGTTAGCATGGGGATGTGGGTCGAGAAGTTCAACGTCTCGAGACCTGTAGAATACTTGCACAGTCTAAAGTTCTGCCAATTCGGTTGCATAAAAGGCTATCACACAGCGCATTACCAGTCTCCGAAGCAAATGTTGTGCTTGTGGAAGAAACTGCAACAGCTCGGCAGACCAACTTGCTGTGACATTGGATAACGATTATGTTAACACGATCGAAAACTTAACATATTTTGACTTGGACACAGAGATCAGCAGTCATAAAAGCTCCTGCAGGCAAGATGCTGCATCATGTACATTCTCCGGAGCAGCACATTAGGGTGTTTCTATGAGGGCGGTGCACGACGGTACATGGAATTCCTTCATTGTTTCTCGGAGTCAGCTTCCTTTAGTTTCATTGGCATCGCTGCGGCCATTGGAGATGAACCATGAATGAGACACCCTTCAACATCTGACTAAGATCAGGCTTATGTAACCAGAGATCAGATGGTGAGATTCCTCGTGTACCAAATGCTCTTATCTCTTCATTATTTGTGAGGTCACACCCTGTGTATCAACAGATTACTGCCTATACAAAAAAATATTAACTGACAGTCATTTTTCTTGCAATGATTTGAAAATCTGACCGGGTCTTCCCAGACGCGGTTTGTTGTTTTCTGCCCATCCAGCCCATCTAAATATCTCGTCGTGAAAATTTCTTGGACTTCCTTGTTCAAGCTCAAGAATCCAATGGTTCGGTACGCAGAGTTCATGTTTGAGATGAATATGATACGTAGTATACAAAACCACGTGAATGACCAAACCAAAACGATAACTTAGATACGAAGCAGCAGCTGTTCCGACAAGTGTTTGAACCCGATAGGTCCCCGATGGATGTCCCGTTGATTGATTCCAAATTCTAACTCGTGACAAATATCATAGATATAATCTATAGTCGGATGCTCAAACAATTAGAACTTTGTGTAAATCGGCTCATACACCTATCGATGTTTGCTCATTATGCAAATACACATATCAGTGTAATCTTTTTGTTCTTGAGGAGATAACCGGAATAATGGTACATATATTTCGTCCTTCCCACACCCTACACCTGACGAGATTATATGGGTTTGTTACTTTGCTTTTTTCTTGTTCTTGAGAAGACAAGTAATTCATTCGCTCTTGACGGATTCACTGACCATATTATGGTGTTCCAGCAGCCAATTGACTGCTGAACGACCAAACAACACATCCTAATATTAAAAACTCTAAAAGAAGAGGGAAAAGTTGGACGACTAATAACATTGGTTTTTTTATAAAGACTGATAACATTCATTAAAAACATAGTATCCACGTATCATGTATCTTAATGAGAACTATAAGACCATCGAGGTTCACTTCATGCGAGCCTTTGCTTACCAAAACGATATTATCGTAACATTTAATGTTATAAGTCAGGTACATTGGGGGCCAAATCAATGTCGATCGTCATCGAAAAACTACTAACTAAATTTGGAATACTAAAAGAGTGTCTTTCTAGAGACTTAGGGATATATTTAACTCATCATTAGTAATAACTAGCAACTAAGCTACTAAAGGCAAAGTTAGGTAATTTTCGTTGTAGCCAAGTGGGGTCAAATGAAATTTAATTTGTCTTTGGTGCTATGACAAGTGAGGGAAGTGTTAGTATAGTTAGGCAAAAGAGATGATACTGTATATTGGATAACATAAATGTGAGTTCTCTACAATATCGGCACAAATAGGAACTTTTGACGATATAGTTTACCACGAATATGAACTCTAGACAAGTGAAAGAGGTGTATCATGGTTCGGCAAAGTGTTGTAGGACTGATATAGTTTCAATTAGCTTCAACGATCCCGTACATCAAGTAGTTCCATCATATCAATGCTGAACCAATGTATAGATATCCTCGAAACATAATTGGACAATATTCTCATGTTCCATTTGCTCTACTAATATTTATCAAGGACATCGTTACATTCACCACAAGATAATTAGATGAATCTTATGATTGACATGACAACTGAATGTTAGTATAGAATCTCATGACAACCATGAAATATCTCATATGTTTCCAATTCTGGAAGTGTGAAATACAATTGTCGAAATGATTGATCCAAGAGAGGAAAACCCACGCTCTCTTTCTCATTCCACCACACTTCACCCTCTCATCACTCTCTTCTCCATATAAACACCCTCAAATCACCTCTCCAATCTAACTATTCACCCAATTGAATCAACCCATTTGCCCAATTCTCACACCATTGATCTCCATTGCCCTGGAGCTCATCTGGGTCAATGCCAAGATCCTAAAGTTGGACTACCCTTTTGTGGAATTGGTGAATTTGTAGGGTTTTTGATGTGGGTTTAGGGTTTTGAGGTGAGATTATGGAGCCTCCATTGATCAATGAAGGGTCTTTTTCAACTGCTAATCCTTCATTGGCTGAGATTTGGCCACCTGATGAGGGTGGAATTGGTGGTTGTTGTGGTGGTGGGAGAGTGGTGAATGGTGGGAGTGGAAATGGGTCTGTGGCGGATGATGGCGGCGGCTCGACGGTGACGGAGCGGAGCGGGTGTGGTGGTGGTGGTGGTGGGAAGAGGAGGAGGGATGCCATTGATGGTGGTTCATCAAAGCTTGGTTATGATTCAACTTGTGGCAATGGATTGGTAAAAATCTATTCATTATAGGGTGAATGTCCTGTGTTGCCTTAAATATGTGTGTGTTTGATGCAACTTGGGTGGTTGTCAAAGTGGCTTAAGCATTCAATTGTCATCTTGATGGATGGTCAATGTTGAGTGTGGGTGTGCAAATTACATTGGAATATTGAAGGCTTTTTGGCGTTGGGTTTTACCCCATGTTTGAAGGTTTTGTATTTATCTGTATAGACGCCTATGGTAAGTAGCATTACACAGGAACGGGCGTAATAAACCCTCATCAAGAGTGTAAAAAGTTCTACAACGCTATGGATAGATCATATGAACCTCACCATCTATAGCTCTTGGTTTTAGGTTGAATCCAGTATTTTGAGACGATAACGATCTTCTTCTTAATTGAACTTTGGTTATTATAAGTTCTGCCGTGACAGTTTAGAACAGGATATCCATGTAATCCATGTTCATCTGTCCGCTGCATCCCAAGTATACTATTGATTCAAAAGTTAGAAGAGTTTTGTGTTGCTTTGTTGTTGAAAAAAAGTATTTGTTGCTTGGTTTTTAAATTTCGATCAGGATGTGTGGTTTTGTATGTAATCTAAGATGATAGTCCCTGTCATGAGCTGTCAGCTATTCCTTTCACAAGATCTATGGTTGGTGTTTATTGTGATGAAAAGCTGAAATAATGAAGGAATCCATCAGACTGTGACCAAGTCCATTAAGCTCTATGGAATCAGTGAAGCTGCACAAATTCTTGCATCGCGGAAGCATTACTGATTCCTGCTAAATCGATTATTTGCAACTTTATTCCACCTTCCACTTTACTCGAGAACTTTAGTACACTAAAAGGTCATCTCTGTGGTTGTAAAGGGATTGCCAATCAGATTCAATTATCCTATACTGAAATGTTCCCTATGGAGTATGGACAGCTGATTTCTCAGTTACTTTCTGATGCTGTTGTCACTGTTTTGGTTCATGTGTGTGACAGACCGCGTTTCTGATGAAATATGAGCTGGAACTTAAAATATTTCTTTGGTATCTGATCCTTTGGGATTCCGCTTCTAACAGGATGAAGCAAATGCTAAGCGAATCAAATCTTCAGGACGTAGGGGCGATAATGGTTCTAATGCAGGATGTGAGAGTTCATCAGGTTGTGGTAAATCAATGGAGAAAAGCAATATAAAACAAGAGCCACCCAAAGACTACATCCATGTCCGAGCGAGGAGGGGTCAAGCCACTGATAGCCACAGTCTTGCCGAGAGAGTAATTACCCATTTTTTAGGCCTTGGCTTTACGTTTGTTTTTGGTTTCATGCATGCATGGAAGTACTTGGATAATCAAATATATAGCGATTTTGATGGAAAGGAGATTAATGGCATACGGATCGATTGACCCAGGCTTTAACTGGTTCTAGTTTTCACAAAGACAACTGTGACGAGTCTAGTCCCATATCAGGGGTGCTTCTTAGATATATATTTTGTCATGACTCTTGTATTCTAATTTCTAACCTAGATATTCCTGTCAAATATATGGTTTAGGTAGAACAAGATATACATAGTTTACCCCTATTGTAATTCAGAAAGATGGTTTACTTGATAACGTCAAGGAGTGTCGAATCTTTGACCACATGGTTGGGGGGAAATTGCTTATCACTTAGTCCGCCTCTTGAGCAAAAAGGTGTGTAACTTGTTAGAAGGGGAGGAACGTCCGATTTATATAGAAGTTGTTGAGATAAAGTATGCAGACTTGATGATTTCCTCCATGGTAGCTATTGGATCTCTTTCCCTTGAAGAGCTTTCCATGCAAATCTTTGTCTCGTGTGCACACTTGTGTATTTGGTAATGCTGCTTCGTTTTGGTTTATGGACCCGAAAACTAGGAGTCTCAGAGGGTCCTTCGCTCCTGTTGGAGTATTGAACTAGCTGAACCATGTAATCTTGTCTTAATAAGGTCGATGCTTACTCAATCCATGTACTGACAGGCTAGAAGAGAAAAGATTAGTGAGAGAATGAAGATTTTGCAAGATTTGGTCCCTGGATGCAACAAGGTTTCTGGCCTTTATTCACGATATGAATTATGTGCCATATAGCATTTGATCGATTTCTCATTTTCTAGCGGCAGGCATCCTGATTCTCTTATGTTGTCCTTAAATCATTGAAACCTCTTGATGGAAATTCTCTCTGTGTTGATTGATTTGCGGAACTCTCTCTTGAACCAGATTATTGGTAAAGCGCTTGTTCTGGATGAGATTATTAACTATATACAGTCGCTCCAATGGCAGGTTGAGGTAAATACACAAATTGCTGATTGAGATTTTAACTTCTGCATGTTAACCTAGATTTGTTTGAGCCCCTTAAGCGTCGTCATGTCAAGCGATGTTTAGCATGGGCGACGGTCATGCAACCATTTAAGAGCAGACTAACAGAGTTGGGTAGCAGTGTTACAACTCACTGGGATAAAACATTTTCTGTCATTTAGTATTTGACACGAAGATCTGTGTGCTCAATTGGATGTTGTGGGACTTGAAAAGGAGTAACTTGGCCTTGTAACTGCTTAGAAATCTTGGAGACCTGCTATGTTATGCATGCGTCATTTAACTGTGAGCACGGTATAATGAGGCTCCTCAATACCCAACATCTGCATGGATAACTTGTATCTTGCCTACATGCTGAAACTTTGTTTTCGTTTTGGTCGTTGATCTAATCATCTGCTATTCATTTGCTTATTCCAGTTCTTATCCATGAAGCTCGAGGCAGTAGTCGATTCTGGGATGGCTCCAAACTTCAACGGATTTGTCACAAAGGAGGTAAATCTTAAGGGCTCATGTTTCGCATGGGAAATGCTAATTGCCAATGCATCAGAAACCTTGTAAAATTCAGATTAGTGTACAATCGGGTAGTAAGATTGTTGATATAGCTTTGTAATCTCGGTCCAGTCTTTTTCGATGGACAGATGGAATGTGAGACAGATCATTCCAACGCCAGGATGATCAATGGACCGGATCTGTTTTGATGGCATTTGATATTTTTGTCAGTGTTGTCGCTCTAATCCAAGCCTTATTTCTGTATCAGATTTCCCAGCCAGCATTCGACGCTACAGCCATGCTCTATGGCTCACAAGAAGCAAGAGATTATGCACCTGCACCAAGACCTGGATGCTTGCATATGCCATTAGAACCGGGTTTCAGAACTCTATGATCAATGTAAAGAGATCTGTGATATCATTGTTCATTTAGATGAAGCTGCCTAATCGGCTAGTCTATTGTTCGTAGATCATCAACAGATGATGATCCATCATTCTACGTCACCTCCTACCTGTATCTTTGTGTAAGTGCATATCATACGTAACATGGAACCGCTATCCGTCTTCTGTATAATATAACCATCCGTGCCCTGTATAATACAGCAGTTCTCCATCGTCTATATAATCTAGTGAGCTGTCTAGAGTACATGTTTTGCTGAACTCACGGATAAAAGGTTGCTCACCTACATGTACAAGTATCTGCAGACGTTACAAGATCGTTGTTGAAAAATCAATTCTGTCAAAAATCTGAACCGATAATAAAAGATTCACGAATATGTATAACAAAAATTGAAGTTGTGTTAATGACATGGAGAATTTTGATTATTTAAGAAATGCATGTGCATTTTATCCGCTATCCGTTTATGCTGTGATCATGAGTTTGAATCGTGACGAACATAAGCTTTGGTACGAGTAACTCCTATCTTAATCTATCTTGAATTTGATGCTACTAAGTCTAATTGCAATCAATGGCTTGGTTCCCCAACTTTGAGGATAAGTGATTCTCTGAAAATTATGTGATCTTGAATTTTATGTGACATGTAGACAACTTTCTTCTATCCAATGTAATGCAATTATTTCTCTATTTTTGGTCCATTGATATCTGTTGAAATATTTGGTTCCTCATCCTCGTCCTCCACAAAAAATGCATCTCCTGATGAATTATTCAACCTAGTTATAATAATTGATCAGAGTTAAAACGACTAAAGCAATGTAGAGAATGGATTTCTCTATCATGCAATTATTTATTTATTTATTTATTTATTTATTTATTGATAATTCTATCATGCAAATTTAAACATATAAATTATTATACTTATTTGGGACAAATCTGCTTATGCTAGAGTGAACTACAGTCTACGAAAGAGCTTGTTTGATATGCATGCTCAAAATAGTGAAATTCAGAATTGATACTAGAATCAAAAAAATAAAATCCAAAATCAAAATCATAACATCAAATAAGATGATGATTAGAAAAGCAGAGCTTAGATATTTTGTCCAAAAAGAACAGAAATCAGAAAGTAAAATCCATTTTTTTCGATTTCTGTTTCTGATTCTTCGTTTTGAAAAACAAAAAATCAAATAAAACAGTTTGAATTCGTTAGTCAGAATATCAAAAACATAAATCTTGAATCAGAAAGCATGTCAAATTAACAGCAACTAAATAACTTAACTGTGTTAGTATTGGATTTTAGAGAGAATTATCCATTGATTGCTTTTAACTTTAATTACCAATAGATAATACTACAAAATTTTTATTATTAATAAGTTTTAGAATTCAAATTATGATCTTATTTGCTCTTCATTTAAAATAAAAAATAAAATAATACAATCAATTATAATTTACAATCATCATTCCATATTTTAAATCTAACCGTCGTCACTATTACACTTGTCGTCGTCGTCCTCGAATAAAACAGTGCACTTGCACCTCTTGTCGTCGGTGTTTATCGTCGTAATTTTCGAAACAAACAATGCTTATATATGTAAATACATTGTGCTTGAAAATCAAAATCCCAAATCAGTGTACATCGATCTATCTCAATCTACCCATCGGAAATCACAAAAGCATTATCCCGAAGATACAATGTCCCAAAGGACAAAAAACAGTGCGCATCGATCTCCTATAATTTGTCCACCTAACATCCAAATCATCATCCCAAAGATACAGTGCCTCAGAGAAAAAAAACCAGTAGACATTGGTCTCCCTCTATCTTTCCACCAAAAATTCTAAATCATCATCCTGAATACAATGCCTTGAGGACAAAAAACAGTGCGCATTTCCTTTTACTCCATCGTAACACAGGACTGCAGAAGTAAGAACAAATGCCATTGATATTTAAGCAGAGAATACTAAAATAGATTGCATGGAGTTAAAAAATAGTCTCCGAATCAAAATTTACGAAACTTACATAGAGACTAATTAAATATTGTTTCTCAATCGACGACGCAGAACTCCAAACTTGAGGGGTTGATTTCACCTGTCAATGGAGAACAAGTCTCAAAGATCTATCAGGCTTCAACGATCTTGAAAGAAGCAATAAGGATGATGGATCCGCGAAGAAGGAAAGCAATGATTGAAAGTGAAAAAGAAATCAAGAAGAAGAACGTGAAAACCAAATTATATGGTCATTAATTACCATATGTAACTAAAACCGGAAAGAAAAAGAAGGATTTGATGAACGTGCAGAAGGGGAAAGTAGTAATAGGGAACAAGGGCATATCAGATAATACGTTGGATATTTTTCAAAAAAAAAAAAGGCCTTTTGATAATTAGAAAAGAAAAATGTAGCTTCTCACTAATTTACACTAGATTTTATTCTTCCAAGAAATATATCTAATGTCCAATCTCTTGACTACATGAGAACACTTACATCATAGTTTTTTACGCGAGCGTCCGTAAACATCTCAGATTCCGCAAAATTTGTGGATTTCGTTCAAGGAAAAAACTAGGTATGAATTCGTGATTCCAACTCCAAATTCAACAATCTAACATTCAAAATTGATCTATGCATCATGTAGATTATGAATTCATGATTGGACTGTTGATTTACATTCTCTATTTGAAAAAATTCATATTCATTTGCCTAGGGATTTTGACAAAATGCCTCAAACTAATAATCTGACATTTCGATCAGACGCAAGCACATCCGCTGCAGCTGAACGAGTCCTCATTCCTTATCCATACGATTCCATAGCCA
>JAOVYX010020392.1:0-17093 GCA_035668315.1 Drosera spatulata | reverse complement strand
AAGTGGAGAGTTTAGAACGAAATGAGACACAAGGTGAGTTGTTGGAAGAAGAAATTTCAGAGCTAGGATGTGAAGAAATGACTTAGAAAGACTTTGAATTTGAATATGATGAATTCGATGGTGTTGACTTGAAGACGAATATTGATGACTCTAATTTTGATAGTCAATGAGGTACTCTAGATGATTTCGTAGAATTGGAAAATTTTCTAAATTCTCATGATACGTTTGAGCAACATGATTCTAATTCAGAAATGTCAAAAATCTCTGAGCCAGAATCCATGATTCAACATAAGATGAATGTATGAGAGTATAGTCAGTACTGGTACAGGACCATTAGAATCCATCCTGGAAATACAATGTAGATATAAGTATGTCCTCAATTTAACAGATAACTTCATCCTGTCTCACATCCTTACCCCCAAACAACATCTCTACACTCGATGCATATGCAAACCTATAAATTTGGCTTATTTATCTTCCGTGTATTTTTAATATCTAGCCCCAAAACCCTAAGACCCTGCTCTGATACCACCCTGTAACGCCCCCGCTTTTCATGCCGAAAGACACATGAGCGTTATGCTGTCACGGACCCGGTCCGTGACAAGGCTAAACAAACCGAATGGGTTTTAGGGGTACAGAAGTCAATGAAACCATAAACAGTAGCCACAGTCATAGCTTACAACTTCGAATACCTGTTTAGTTACAACATTAAAGCGAAAGCTATGCAGATCGTTTATTACATTTAAACAATATAGTCATCTGATCTGCCATAATATCCGAAGTACGTAGATTTGTCTAAATGCATGCAAGCTCACACTAAGAGCCTTCAGGTACTGTTGGGTGCATACCTATATTTGAAAAACATAATCGTGAGCTAATGAAGCTCAGCAACCTCAGCTGTATGAATCCCAATTACTGGAAACTTTCGCTAACGGCTATGGCGACCGTCGAAAGTCCTTAAAATATTTTTATATATATAGGAAAATATGGACGCCGTATCACACAATATCGTTTCTCATTGTTTTATATGGCTTTGTATCGTTTTTAAGAGTCATTCCTTTCTTTTGCATTAATTTAGGGTTCATGACTCGACTCAGAAACGACAACTCCAAGGATATGACCGACTCGAAGTACAAAGATAAGATAAAGTGTCAGTCAATCGTCAGCCGGGGTACCCAATAGATTTGGTATATTCGCACCTGTCTACTGTATGCGTCGCCTTGTACCTCTTGTGCGCATTCAATGTGGTATCGTTTGCCAGCATTGAGATAATTTGGGCCTCCCTGCAGAGAGCAACCCGTGGCTCCGCCACAACAGCGTAGAAGCCACTGCATGCATACAAAGAGGATGGGGGATGTCCATCACTCCTTAGCTAGTTCTCACCGGTGACGATTACTCAGATGATAATATAGGAGTACAATGACTCAAACCCAAGCCACCAAGGCTATTCAAGGAAAACAGATGATCGCAATGGATTAAAGAAGGGACACCATGTTCGACCTTCTCAATAATTTCAAGGAGAACGACCAAAGATCCAATGAATCCACAAGGGATGTCGATGTCGTCCTTATCAGTTCAAGGAGGCGATATTTATTATTCGTTTGCTTTTCATTAGTTCACATGGATAGTGTAATTATGTTCCACATCCCCCGTTCCATTCTTATTAATCGTTTAGCGGTCGCTTTTATTTATTTCCAACGAGGGTATATACATTATAAGGGTTCATTTTAGTTCATTTTGACCCCATATACCCCATCACATGTCAAACGTGATCGTATATGCACGTTTGATGCTATATTTCCATGCGTATGGGTTATATATCTCAAATACGCGTTTAGCTTTAAGGTTCGAAGCACGAAAATATCATTTTCTTGGCCAGAAGGTCGTCGCGGGTGCGACGGAGTGTATCGTGGCCGCGACTCAGGGCCGTCGCGGGAGCAATGATACTGTGGAACCAAATTTCAATTTTTCCTTCGTCGTGGCCGCGACCCAGGATGGTCACGGGCGCGACTGTTCACTGCCGAGTACCTGTAGGAAAGCTCTCTGTCCGATACCGGATCCCTCAATTCACACCACAACGCATCCAAACCATGGTATACACATCAAACATAGCATAAACACATCCCACACATTCACGGACGTGTTTGAATCGTGTAAACAAATAAAAGAGGTGTATCGGATGAGTGAGCTTACCTCGATTATCGATGATTCTTAATACACACGATCACACGAATGGATCCGTTGATGTCTGCTAGCCGAGCTGCTGGCGTTCATCCTTCTCCCGACCCGTTGCTGCCCTTATTCTCACAGCGTGGTGGTGATGTTGCGATGATGATAGAGATGGATTGATGATGAGACAATGAAGACGATGTTTGATGCGTTGGCGTGGTGTTGATCGTGATGGTGGCGTGCTGCGGTGGCTGCTGGATGATCTCCTGGTGGCTTGAATGGTGGTGGAGTGATGGTGTGAGTGGTGGTAGGCAGGGGTGGAAGAGTGGAATGGGAAAAGGAGAAGGAAGTGGGCGGGAGTGGAGAATTAGGTGAGGTGGGTTAATATCCCACGTTCCGTCCCACGATACGTCTCGTTCAATCCATTATTCACCCAAATTTCATAATATTAATCCATCGATAATTTATTTACATCGACAGATTTATCCCATATACGAAAATATGACCTCCCAAGTCACAATCTACTATTTATGGGATTAAAATCGATAGCACTTACGTGCAACGTTTATAACGTTATAACGTTGTAACGTTATTCGTTCGTAATGTTTATTGGCACGTTCAACTAATCATCCCAAATATTCCATCGTCATATTTGATTTAATTAATCAAATATTTTCTTAGATTTAAATATATAACGTTTAAGCACAATTTATTTAAAAATCATAACGTTATATATTCGTTTCTAAATTCCCAAAATTCTCGGATATTACATATACAAAACACATTAAGACACCTTGTGGAAAATAGATTTTACTATCATCAGAATAAAAGGAAAGACAAGATACAAATGATAATTTGAATGGTTGGATGAAATTCCAATGGACGTGGTTAAGCAGGTTATGAAACCTTGAATGAGCTTCAACATTGTCGAGCCAATGACGTTAAACAAGAGCGTTTCATGGGAGGCAACTCATGAACTTGGAGACCTCCTCCAACTTTTATTCCTTCACCAAATCAGCATCCTTTCTATCCAAAGATACCACATTCCCCTCCTTCGGTGTCGCACCACTACCATCTACTACCTTCTTACCCCCATCACTTGAAACCTCCTTCTCGTTGTTCTTACCCGAACACATCACATCACGTCAGATGAGCCACGTGTTGGAATCGCTAGAAGAAATCCTCCACCCATCCCTAAGTAGAGACATATGTATATACCATTTTGGAACAAAATTGCAAGACAAAGTCAAGGGAATAATTGCCAAGATGAGGTTAATGAAAGAATAAAGAAAAGGATTTCTCAAAGTGAATAATTGAAAATGAAAATCAAATATTCTTACTTTATTTGAATCGAGATTGCAATACAGTACATCAGGAGAACCATATTACACTTGGACAATCATTGATTGCTAATAACACTCATTTTACAAGAGGAATTGACTGGAATGCTAGACTCTCAAAACTCTCCGAAAACTTCTGTCTTGTTTATAGGAAGGAGCTATCTTTCATATCTATTTTTGCGACGTTGGAGACTTTGACTGAAGGAATCCGCCATAATGCTCAAAGGATCATTTCTTCTTATCATGGTAGGCCATCCGGTGTTGAGCCTTATCAAATAATGGATGTCCTTTGATGCTTGAATAATGCGGTAGTGGAGGACAACTCATAGTAGAGCACTTCCCAGAACTTTCGGTGAAGAATATGCTTGCTTTTGTTAGTGGAGAATATCCTACACAAATGAGAATCTTTCTTTAATCATCATCTTGGAGTAAGTCATCAATATCTTCGTTGGGGTCTTGAGCTTCTTGGTAAAGTGGATCCATAGTGGCTGTTGGTGGTGATGAATTCTTCTTCTTGAGTAGGGCCAACTCCTTATGTAAAGCTTCTTTCTCCTTTTGAAGAACAAGCACTTGTGCATCGACATCGGTTGATGAAGATGAGGATGATGCTTCCGAAGTAATGGCTGGCATCATGCTAATAGGTGGTACAAAATTAATCTAAAATTTGGACCACCATTTAATCTTGAAGACTCGGTGAACTTCAGTAGGTTCATCAGCATTCGGACATCTATGTTCAAAATCCCAAGATGAAATCCAAGGAACTTGATGGACTTGATTGAAAATAAAATTCATAAAGAATAGGAAAATCAACTTCAATAGAGCCTTTATAAACTTGAAAAAAAGGCTTGAACATCAGAGGGAAAAATCTTTGGGGTAGAACCAAGCAGTTTTCACCAATCTATAACCCATACAAGTACAGACCACTGGTCACTTGTATTTAATTTTTTAAACTGAATAAACCATGAATGATTATAAGGACGTACGAAAAAGATACAATATCAGGCATCCACATAATCCTGATAATTATATTCCAAAAAAGAATTTGAAGAAAAGTAACGAAGTTGAGTCCTGGAATTATTCCATTTCTCAACATGTTCAATTTTGTGAATAATACACTTTGAGTTAGAAATCAGATTTGGAGTGTTAGGATTGGCTCGAACAACAATTTCGGTCGAACCAGTCTCAATTAAAATAGTACGATAAAAATTATAATTTTTCCTAAAATCTCTTGGAGACCAAAAGAAATTAGGAGGAAAACATTGTTTGACATCTAAAATGATTTTCATTATGGTTCAAACATATAAAAATGTTGGTTATAATTATTTAAATTATGGTTGTCTTCAAGTAAGCATTAAACCATTAACTAGAAGAGACATAAACCGACCAATCTTAATAGCACTAAGAGACGCTACCATGTATAAATATAATGAATCTCAGATTGCATTAATTAGTTCAATCTAATACTTGTAATAATCCAATGTTTTTTAATTGCTATCCAGATTTTATGGTTGACTTACACGATACTACAATCCTTAATACGCTGGTTTTAGATATCTATACTAAGAATACTTATGCACAAGAAAAACGCAAAGAATTTTTAGTTACTTATTGATTAATTTTTAAAGTCTTAAATACTACTAATACTAAATCATTAATAAAGAGTGAACAAGGTCATACAGTATTGTTAGAGGCCAATCCAGAAAATGAAGTTTTAACTCCCAAACTACTCAAATGGAATGAAATTAACATTCCTGATCAATGGAAAGTATATCAGGATAATCCCCCTCGTGAGATTAAACCTGATTCTAATGTTTCTCAAATAATAGAACATATTGATGGTTCAGCTAACATACGATTTAATTTTGGTAAAGAAACGCGTATGGAATTTTCTAGATGTTCTTCTAGTAGATCTACAACATTAACTAAACCATCAGTATATGTCCCTTCATATGAATCAACCTCCAACAGGCATTCTGTCTCAGTTACCGAATAAGAGTTTAGAGGAATTAATATTAACACTATAATACCTAAACCTATTTATGAACCACATTCTCCTAATTTTTCTCCAACAAGATCTGATATGTTAGACACGGAATACAATCAACTAAGCGTAATTACTTTGGAAGAATAAATGATACTAATTTTATTATTGACAAAAATTACTTACGCATTGATTTTGATTCTCCCTAAAATAATTTACGAAAAGAATGGTACTTTCAAACTTTTTCAAAAGAAGAAACGATTGCAATTCGGAATATCTGGTATTCAAAAATGAATAAACTTAGAGCAAATATTTCGTTCTTTTATTGGTTACCAAGTTACTTATACACTAAAGATATGCATATGCCCACTAATAAAGAATTACTTATGATAAAACAAGAAGCTAAAACATGGATTACAACTGATAATAAAACTTATTACAATCCTCATCCACTACTTGAAGAAATACAAGTAAAATACAATAATACTAATATAGTCGTTAGTCCTTTTAAACAACCTATCAATAGTAAAACTGAGAATAATATTACCTTCAAGGATATACAAAACGTTTATCAACAAAATAATTACACTAATCAATTATTATATACTGTATCAGAACAACTAAATATAGTAAGAGAAAATATTGATCATAGAACTTTCATTCCACCAAAAATACAAAAACTATTATTTACTCCACCACATTATTCTTCTCAGGATATAGTTCAACTTAAAATCCCCATGATAATTTGTTAGAAGAAATTACTAGCATTACCATCTAATATAGCGTCAACATCAAAAAATAAAGCTACTACAATTAATATTATTGAAGACGTTGATAGTCTTGAATCAATGTTTCAGGAATCCAGTCAATTAGCTACTCTAAATAAAACATCAAGAAGTAAACCTCCTCAATTATATTATCCCGAGACAAAAATTGGATATTCTAGGTTTTCACCACCAAATATGGCACTTGAGGAACGCCTCTGGTAAACTCAGATGCAATATTCTGATGATTCTATCATTGAATGAGATTTAGATGGTAAAAGTGAAATTGAAATATTAAACATTCTTCAACAAATGACTATGGCTAGTTTAGCATATAAGAAAGAACATAATAATTCTGAAATTCAATGTGTTAGAACCTTAATTTCTGGATTTTCAGGCCAACTTAAAGGTTGGTGGGATTCTTATCTTTCTTAACAACAACGAAACGAGATACTCGAATCAACAAAAAAAATCGAAGAACATATTCCGGGTCAACCTCCACAAATAAAACAAGAATCCAATGCTTTAAACATGCTCCTTTATACTATTATGAAACATTTTATTGGAGATCCTACTCAATTTGTTCAAAGAAGTGCTGAAATACTACTAAATTTATGCTATTTAACTCTTCATGATTTTCGATGGTATAAAGATATTTTCCTTACTAAAGTATATTCAAGAAAAGATTCTCAACAAGATTATTGGAAAGAAAAATTTATAAGTGGTTTTCCTAAATTATTTGCTGAAAAGGCTCGACAACGAATTCGAGATGCTAATAATGGTGATATTCCATACCCCAGCTTATCCCATGGTGATCGTATTCCATATATCAACACTGAAGGATTGTCATTATGTACTGATTTAAAATTAATAACAAAAATATCCAATGAACATTCTCAGACCCGTAAGGAATTAGGAAATTTTTGCTCACAATATGGTTTAGATGTTCCTAAACCTCCTTCTTCAAAGAATAGACAATATTCTCGTTTATATAGAAGAAAGAAATTTAATTCTACAGATTATCGTATACAACGACGAACATATTCTCCCAATAAGAATTATAAGAAACGACCTATTAAGAGTTCTACCAATAAGTTTTCTAAATCAACAATTAAATGTTTTAAATGTCATGGGTTTGGTCATATGGCTAATAAATGTATATTTATTCAGAAAATTAATGATTATCCTTAGACGACAGTATAAAAGATCAATTGATTAATTTACTCATTCGGATAATGAACAACCAGATGAAATTATACGAGATTCTAATTTTGAACTATCAAATGATGAATTAAATCAAATCAATTCCAGTGACTTTTCTAATGAACAAAGTGATGATGAATGTCAAGGCTTATGTTCATGTAATAGTATTAATATGATTAGTAAAGATTCTCCAAAGATAATATTAGAACTAATAGGTCAAGTTCAAAACCCTCAACTACAAGGGATGTATTTAACCCAATATAGAGAATTATTACATCAAGAAAAAAGAAATGAAAATCTACAACCATTCAACATAAACAAAATTATTAAAGAATGTTCTCCTAAAAATAATATTGTAACAATTTCAGATCTACAAAAGGAATTGAATGAAGTAAAACTACAAGTTAAAGAATTACAAATGAACCAATATAACATGTCTCAACAAATTTCACAATTCCAAGTCTCTCAAACTTCCATAGATCACGCTGATAATGATGAACATTATATTAATCAAATTAATCAAATTGTTTATCAAAAATGGCTAATTTTAATCAAACTTAAAATTCAAGATTTCGAATTACAAACTATTGCCTTAGTAGATTCCGGTGCTGATCAAAATTGTATAAGAGAAGGAATTGTTCCATTAAAATATTATGAATTATACAATGAAAGATTACATGCTGCTCAAGGTAATTCATTAAATATTAAATACAATTTATCAAATGCCCATATTTGTAACCAAGGATACTGTTTTAAAACTTCTTTTATGTTAGTTAAAAACTTATCTCAAATGGTTATTCTAGGAACTCCGTTTATTACACAAATTTACCCTTTTACAGTTAATCAAGAAGGCCTCCATACAATCATATTCGATAATCAAGTCACTTTTCGATTTTTATCCCCATTAAGTGAGAAAAGTATTAACCTCCTCAAAGGACATACTATAACGAAGCAAGGTAATATTATTCATAAGAAACAATATACGCAAGACCTTCAATTAGCTATACAACATAAAAAAGATACTGAAGAATTATTTAAAAAAGATATTTGTGCCGATACTCCAAATGCTTTTTGGCAGAGAAAAAAGCATATTGTCACATTACCCTACGAACCTACTTTTCAAGAAAGAAATATTCCCACCAAAGTAAAACCTATTCAAATGAATCAAGAAATGTTAGAATTCTGTTAAAAAAAAAAAGGAAATTAATGGCTATTAGATAAAGGATTAATAAGGCCTTCCAAGTCACCATGGTCATGTGCTGCATTTTATGTCAATAATCAAGTGGAAAAGGAACGAGGAGTGCCGTGATTAGTTATTAATTACAAACCTTTGAATAACGTTCTTCAATGGATAAGATATCCAATACCCAATAAAAAAGATTTATTAAATAATTATTTAATGCAACTATTTTTTTTTAAATTCGACATGAAAAGTGATTATTGGCAAATTCAAATTTCCGAAGCTGATAAATACAAAACAGCCTTCACAGTTTCATTTGATCTTTATGAATGGAATATTAAGCCATTTGGATTGAAAAATGCTCCATCAGAATTTCAAAACATAATGAATGGCATGTTTAACCCATATACTAAATTTATCATAGTATATATCGATGATGTATTAGTATTTTTTAATATAATAGACCAACATTTTAAACATTTATATACATTTTATAATGTCATTAAACATAATGGATTAGCAATTTCATTTTTTAAAATGAAATTATTCCAAACAAAGATAAGGTTTTAGGACATTATATACATAATGGTACTATCACACCTATTGAAAGAGCTATAGAATTTACTAAACATTTTCCTGATGAAATCACAAATAAGAACCAATTACAACGATTTTTAGGATGTTTAAATTACATAGCAGATTTCTTTCTAAACCTAAGACAAATATGTGAACCACTTTATCAACAACTTAGGACTAATCCTCCTCCATGGATTGCTGAACACACCTCTATTGTCAAACATTAAATCCAAAATCCAGTTTCTACCCTATCTTCATATATCCAATCCTCAGGCGTCACTCGTAGTTGAAACTGATGTCTCTGATATTGGTTATGGTGGCATTTCTAAACAGAATTTTTTGAACCAAGAACGAATTGCTAGATTTCATTCTGATATTTGGACTACTCCTCCAAAGAATTATTCTACTATTAAAAAAGAAATTTTAGCTATTGTTTTATGTATTTTAAAATTTTTAGAAGATCTTTTTAATGAAAATTTTCTTTTAAGAATCGATTGTAAATCGGCCAAAGAGATTTTACAAAAAGATGCTAAAAACCTTATTTCAAAACAAATTTTTGCTAGATGGCAAGCACTGTTATCTGTTTTTGATTTTGAAATTGCGTACATAAAAGGAGAAGGTAACTCACTACCAGATTTCCTCATACGAGAGTTCTTGCAAGGCAAAAAAGAACGTGAGAGCCACAAAAGATTGTGAGTGTTATGGTTTCTAGTGCTAAGAAGAAACCATCAGACAAGCGAGTTTTACCTCTATCTCTTACTCAAGGATCATCATCACAGCTTAGTCCAACAAAATCCTCAAGGTTAGTGTCTTTAAGTCCATCACAGTCAAAAAATATTATTCCATCTCCAAAATGATTTACTGTATTAAAAGACTTTCCTCCTTTGCCTTCTCCTTAAACACCACCAGTTTCTTATTCTCAAATACTTCAAATTCAACCTTCTATGTCTCCAAGTACTATTGCTACTCGCAGCAAAGCACCATAAGTGTCTCATTATTATGTCAAATCCCTCGCTCAAAAATTATTTCTCACAATTCGTCCTCCAAAAGACCTTACCAAAGATCAACTAAAAGCAGATGTCAACCAGTATTTTCCTCCTAATTTCTTTTGGTCTCCAAGCGATTTTAGAAAAAATTATAATTTTTATCGTACTATTTTAATTGAGATTGGTTCGGTCAAAATTGTTGATTGAGCCAATCCTAACACTCCAAATCTGATTTCTTACTCAAAGTGTATTATTCACAAAATTGAACATGTTGAGAAATGGAATAATTGCAAGACTCAACTTCGTTACTTTTCTTGAAATTCATCTTTGGGATATAATTACCAGCATTATATGGATGTCTGGTATTGTATCTTTTTCTTACGCCCTTACAATCATTCATGGTTTATTCAGTTTAAAAAATTAAATACAATTGACCAGTGGTCTATACCTGTATGGGTTATAGATTGGTGAAAACTGCTTGGTTCTACTCCAAAGATTTTTCCCTCTGATGTTCAAGCCTTTTTTCAAGTTTATAAAGGCTCTATTGAAGTTGATTTTCCTATTCTTTATGAAATTTATTTTCATCAAGACCATCACGTTCCCTGGATTTTATCTTGGGACTTTGAACATAGATGTCCGAATGCTGATGAACTTGCTGAAGTTCACCAAGTCTTCAAGATTAAATGGTGGTCCAAATTTCAGATTAATTTTGTACCACCTATTATAGCATGATGCCAGCCACTACTTCGGAAGCATCGTCCTCATCTTCATCAACTGCTGCCGATGCAGAAGTGCTTGTTCTTCAAAAGGAGAAAGAAGCTTTACAAAAGGAGTTGGCCCTACTCAGAAGAATTCATCACCACCAACAGCCACTATGGATCCCCTTTACCAAGATGCTCAAGATTCCAACAAAGATATTGGTGACTTACTCCAAGATGATGATTAAAGAAAGATTCTCATTTATGTAGGATATTCTCCACTAACAAAAGCAAGCATATTCTTCACCGAAAGTTCTGGGAAGTGCTCTACAATGAGTTGTCCACCATTATCGCATTATTCAAGCATCAATGGACATCCATTATTTGATAATGCTCAACACCGGATGGCCTACCATGATAAGAAGAAATGATTCTTTCAGCATTATGGTGGATTCCTTCAGCCGAAGTCTCCAACGTCGCAAAAATAGATATAAAAAGCAGCTCCTTCTTGCAAACAAAACAGAAATTTTCGGAGAGTTTTGAGAGTCCAGCATTTCAGTCAAATTCCCTTGTAAAATGGGTGTTATATGTATGTATATATATATTTCACCTTTCCTTATGCAAAGATATAGTTGTTGTAATTGTATTCTATACAATGAGAAGCTCGGCCATCAACCTAGGCATTGAGGTTGTTTCGCTATTCTGAGTTTGGCAACACGAAGGTGGTGACTACTTGGTCTTAGCCGAACCAACCTACCAGGTCACGGTTCAGTTGGTCCATAAAGCTTATGTAAACCGCGCTACAATGAGAGTGATTTACATCCTATAAACAAAATCATTTAACCAAACTAATTAAAACGATTTAACCGAAATTGTTTGCAAATTGATAAACCGAAATTGATTACTAATCGATTTTGGTTTTTATTTATAAACTGATTAATTAATCAATTCGGTTTGTTTTTAATGGTAGATACTGAACAGATTAAAAACCAAATTGATTAACCAAAACTAAACAAATTAACACCCTTAAATAAGATATTCTGAAAGAGAAATGAGTTCTTATAAGCGAAGTTCTTAGCCTTTTTCTGTTTTTATTTCACATAATAAAATCAAAAAATTAAAAATTTTACGAAATAAATTTTGAGTATTTTTCTTAACTTATTCCTTGTGTATTTTCCAAACTTTGAGACTGAACTTGGGTTATACCTTGGAATGCCACGATTCAAAAAGATACTTCCGAGGAAATTGGGTTTTGACCCGATTTTGATTGCATTTTAAAATTCGGCCGATACATCGGACGATTTTGGGTTCAACCCGAACTTCTTTGTCAGTATTTCCACGTAGTATATTCATATTCTCAAAATTAATTTCAAATGATTGAAAAATTAATGTCCAAAGTGTTGGAATGATATAAAAAAATTATTTACCACATTGGTTGTGGAGAAGATTGAATAGCAATATAAATTGATAGTGTTGACTATTGAGTTTGTATAGGATTGAAGTGGATCTTAAGTCCAATACAACATTTAACTTTTGTATACACATGTTGTGCTGCTTTGGATGGCATGGACCGCATACCCAAGCCTGCATTGGCCTGATCTGCTGTAGAGCTTCCTCGCATGCGCCTGAACTCCATTGGGCTGCTCATTGCGTGCTGAGCCTTCCGTGTGCGGCCGAATCCTGGTTGGGCTTGCTGTATGGGTTTGTAAGGTGTGACTCAAGTAATTGAGTCATGACCTTAGTTACAAAATAAGTGTCTCCAACATCTATACATGGAAGTGCTGCATGCCATTCAAAATCATCAGAAAAATTCCAGCGCCATGTATATTCCTCACATTTCCCTCCTCACTAGAATCTATTCATTATATAAAGTGCTTCGTCCCAATAATTTACAGTCTTTTGGTGCATAATTCGATTGGATTTTTTTTGTGTCGGTCGCGGAGAGTTCAAGACATATTTAAGATACGCCATGTATTTGTTATTTGTAATGCTACTATAACAAATACGACAAGGAGCAGACCCACAAAAGAGTGACGGCTTCCCAACCCTAGCGTATGCATTCCTCGGTTAATGTATCCAATTACAAAGCCAGTCTCTAAGTCTTTAATTAAAGGGAAAGAAGGTCATCTTTCGGAACCAAGCCTTCTACAAGGTTGTGACTCGCTTTTTAAATAAAATAAGATATTCCATTCTTTATCAGAGTGGCTTAAAACGAATCTGAAGACTAATAAGAAATCCTTTATGATTGAAGGAGCATCGGATGGCTTTTACACGGGGCTGTCTCGTTGTATCTTGGAAGGCGATGGCCATAAATCGTAAGCACCAATACGGGACAAATTTGTCTTAAGGAAAGAATGTCCAACACTCGCCGACTATAAATCCTTTTTCTTAAATTATATCTATTTTATAAGTGTCGCATTTATTATTTTAATCACTAACTCTAAATATTATAAACAACAGATACTGTTTGGCGGGGTGAAGGAGAGAATGATGAAGATGTTACAAGGCTGGCATGGAAAACTGCTTTCAATGGCTGGAAAGGAGATCCTAGTCAAAACGGTTCCTCAGGCTATCCCTTCATATATTATGTCATGTTTCCGACTTCCTGAAGGGATTGTAGAGGATTTAAATCAAATCTGCAATCAATTTATTTGGGGATCTGGAGAAAGTCGATCAAAAATACATTGGATGGCATGGGATTGGCTGTGCTTTCCAAAAGAAGAAGAGGAACTTGTTACGAGTGATTTTGGGTGATTTAATGATGCCTTACTAACAAAACTGTTATGGCTTATCCTATAAAAGCCAGAGTCCTTGGCTACCTCAATCTTAAGGGAGCGATACTTCCCTCGATCTTCAGTTCTCAAAGCACAGGAAGGTCACAATCTGTAACGCCGTAGTTTTCAAGTCCTTCGCTGAAAACCCACATGGTATTACCGCCGCTAAGGTCTCACAAACCTTAGTCAGGCCATCTACCTTAACTCGGTTTAGAATAAATCCAAATGGAAATACACTTAAAGCATTATCAAATTAGATCCACAAGTTTACTTATTTATTATATATTAAAGCAGAAGAAACTTAGAAATGTTGTCCCAAACAATAATATTACAAACAGGATCATAACTTAATCAAAATCCTTCCTCAAGTCTTGCATCTGAAAAGATGGAAATCAAGAAACAGAAGAAAAGTAACACCATGAGCTATACGAGCTCAGTAACGTGGCGACCCCCTTTTCAGGGGAAGCACAAAAAGGAAAGAAAGAGAGAATAATCTGTCCTGAAACCACAACAAAATCTGTCATACAATTAACATACATGACAGATCACAGATACCCTCTTGTTAACACTGTGACCTTGGCTAAACATCTAAGTCCATAGCTTCTTCTACAAGCTTAAAGTCCGGGGTCACTCCAAACAGGGGATCAATCTGTAACGACGCCCAAGGGTCTCCTGCAGCGAGATACCCCACAACCTGACAACCCCATAGGGTTGTCTACGCATATAACATGATTAGTCGTAACTACTCATCCCTGTACAGTTTAACATGACATCTTCACCAAGCCACAGTGTAAAAACTCAGTAGGATTAACAAACTCGGAGGTTAATCTCACCTCTCATGAATTCATTCCCATTTTGCATGTTTATCTTTAATATGACATCATTTATAGGATTAATCTATATTAACCCTAACCTTTATCCATTATCGTATGCCAAACCTTGTAAACCTAACTCTTGTCTTTATCACAATCATATAACGTACGGGGATAACGGAGAAAAACCTACCCAAACCCTAGTATTAGGACTATCAGGGTTAGGTTACCATGAATTGCGATAAGTTACAAGTGCTACCATACAATCATATAATAACACGGAAATACAAACATAACACAGCACAACATGACATAGGGCATAGGGCAAAACTACCCATCACGCGTTTATATACAATTAGTATATTAACATGTATCGCCATCCAAACCAGGAATCTAAACGTTACCTTCTTATTGTAATTTTCTCACACGCACGCCTCAACGGATGGAATCTTCAGGTCCTATATCATGATATGATTCACATATTAGTATATTTGTTTATTCGCGTTACGGTGTTAAATATGTTTATTCGTACTTCGCGCAAAACCATTAGTGCTATTTGTGAGTATTAGGAGTTATTTTGGGATCAAAACGATCATTCTCGTTTCAGAAGGTTCTGAGATGACATCCCGACCTCTGGGTCAGATATCCCGACCTCTAGTACGAGTGTCTCGGTGTCTGGATTGGGTGTCCCGACCTCTGGAATGAACTTTCCTGCCTTTGAAGTGAGCTTCTCGACGTTAGGAGCGAGTATCCTAGATTCTATCCATCTTGACTTTTTGTCATATTTAAATCTGTAACTTATTGTATACAACTCTAAAAATTATTCCGTAAAATTCAACAAAAACTATGATCTTTTCAGTGACATAAAGTTTCCATCATAAAACCTTACCAATAATAGCAATTAATTAGTTTAAGTTTATATTTTCTGCCAGTTCAGGCAGCTTGACATTACTTTATTAATTTGCTCATAACTCTCTCCATACAACTTCAAATAATTATTGATAAACTGTTCTGGAAACTAGACTTCCACACCTTTTCATTGATATAAGGTTTGTCTTTTAAAACCTCCTATATAATTTTATATAAAGCAACAAATTTATCTCTATAATTAGTTTTTACAGATTAAATATCCGTATGTTTTGATTTATAACTTAAGATTCTCATCTTCGAATCATGATTTATTAATTTTGATAGAAACTACACATATGAGGATTCAACATATATTAATATCATGATTTATTAAAGACTGTGTAATTTTCCCTAAAATCTCTAACCAAGAAGATTACCTTCTCTTAATGGTGGTAACGGATTCTCGTTGTATTCGTCTTTTCACCAAGCTTCTTCTCCTATCTTTAAATGTCTCCTTCCTTGTCTAAGTATAATCTGATATGGAATATTGTTTGATTGTGTTTTTTTGCAAAATTTTTGGAGGAAGGAAATAGCTTGTATATATAGATAATTAAATTAACTAAAATAATTTAAGTGGAGAATTAGTGCTTATTTAGAGGGTTTTAGTGAAAAATTATTTTAATCTAAGTGGAATATAAAGGAAAATAAGTGCCAAAATTAGATTTAGGTCATTTTCGTTTAAATACGGTATTTTTGTATTAAGATCGTATTTTTTCCGTATTTGTGTATTAGGGTTACATTTCATCAATATTTTATATTTTTTTCCTATTATATAGTCAAATAAACCTTTTAACTCGTAAAATAAATTATAACCTGCAATAATTTACTATTCACGTTAATTATCGTGAAACTAAAATTTATGGGATTTTTCGGGTCCTTACAATAACGTCCCCGATTAAGGGTCGATACATTAACGACCCCGATTCGTTTAATCCCAAGATTAATTAACCTTGCACCTCCCATATCCACCAATCCAAATTTACCATTTCACTCAAAAAATTACGTTGTTATTTAACATATAATTTTTCATATTTTTACGTCACAAAAAGTTATCCCAACTTCGTCACGAGTTTTAAAATTATGAGCGTACGTTACGTCTCAAGACTTTTAAACGAGATTCGTTTCTCACTTTTAATTTATTATAAACGAAGAAACGCTTATTTTGTTACGTTTATTAATTACAAACTATTATTTGATCATAATTTTTACATTTATTTGATCTCAATTTTCTAGGGCTTTACATCCTCCGCATCTTAGGATGTTTCGTCCCCGAAACATGAATCGAGAACTCTAGGAACTAAAGAAGTACGGGTAGTGTTTCGCGTGGTTTCTACAACTTCCCATCTGAAGTCAGATGATTTGCCAAGAGCACTTTCACTAATGCTATTATTTTATTCTTCAATACTTGAAACGACGATCAAGAATTTCTTGAGGACGTTCCTCGTATGTCATCCTCTCAGTCAGTTGCACGGGATCATACTGGATGATATGGCTCGGGTCCGATATATACTTGAGAAGCATCGACACATGGAACATATTATGCACAGTAGACAGAATAGCTGGCAAAGCTAAGTGATACGCTACTGCACCAACCCTTTCAAGAATTTCAAATGGCCCAATGTATCGAGGACTGAGCTTTCCCTTCTTGTCGAAACGCATAACACCTTTGGTTGGTGATATTTTCAGAAAAACATGATCACC
>JAOVYX010020391.1:0-17099 GCA_035668315.1 Drosera spatulata | reverse complement strand
ACTTAACTTAACCCCCGAACCTGAACTCCTAAAGTAGACCATTGCTTAAGTCTCTAAGACTCATCTTTCCTAATTTGTAAGAAAATTAGGTGACAACTCCAAAAGCCTTCAATTAGGAGCAACTTAGGGATCACCTACACCAACAAGTTTCCCTTCTCCGCCTATGAGAGGCGGATTCCGACCCTCACAATGTTCGCGAACCTGTTCGGCTCATTTGTAGTCCTATATGGATATGGGATTAAAACACGGGTTGTGAGACGAGCGGCTAGACAAGATTCTTATAATACGGGTAGCATGTTCGTGACAAACTTGCTTACACCCGAGATTTAAGTGATGTGATGCGTGCATTGGAAATCATATGAATCTTTTTTTGTTGCCATAGCCTTATTTCCTCATTTTCATCAAAATTAGGATTCCTCTATTCCTTGTTTGATTCTCATATGTGCTTGGATGGTGAGTTTGCGCTACATGTTGACTCTACGTGTTTGGTTTGAGTGTGTTTGATTGATTCATGATACTTACTTCCACAAAAGAACCTCTCAAGTTCTTGCCTTATTCTTGAGTCAAGGATGGTTAGGGAATGGGGTAGTATCTCCAAAATGTGTAAAGGGAAAAGGTGTGCCTGAAATGTAAATAGCACAAAGTGTGCTATGAATGAAATGCTTGCTTGGTTGTAATGTAAAGTTTGCAAAAGTTCGCAATGTAAAGTTTGAAAAAAAAAAAAAAGTTATAAACCCTAAATAAAAAAGGATGACTTGTGCTTGTGCTTGTTTGTTATGCTTGGTTGTGTATTTCATGGTTCAACCCTAAAGCACAATGCTTAAAGGATAAATGAAGACGATAGAAAGATCATCACTTGACTTTGTATATTTCTCTTGCTTTCTATCAAGCTCCACATGACCTAAAGGTAGCCTCCTTTCACCCTTTTTGTATTTCCTTGCCAAGCCCGATTTGGATTACACTGGACGTTATTACAAAGTGGATGAGTGTTGTGTAATGCTAAGTGAAATTGCTTGTTCGCTTGTCGTATTTATTTGAGTTGAAATCTTGCAGTTGCGTGTTCATGGGTGCTTATCGATATGATACTCACGATCACGTAGGATGGTGAGAGATTGTATTGGAAACGTTGTGGTGACATTAAGATGTAATCATGCAAGTGGTCGTATAGAGATGATGAGTTGGTTTATTAATATCTTGAGTTATGACGCTTGCATGTTATGGCGATCTTTTTTATAGCTCTCCTCATTTTCATTGCTTGAGGACAAGAAAAAACTCAAGCATGGTAGAGTTGATTAGAGCATTAAAAATGCACGTTCAACCTTGTTTTCTTCCCGATTTTCTATGCGTCTTAGGGCTAATTGCGCCTCTATATTGTGTTTCAATCGTCTCCTTGAGTTGATTCATATATTTTCAAGTTTTTCTTATAAGGAGAGCAAAACGAGCCTAAGAATGTCGAAAACTGACGTCAAACGAGGTCAAACGGGCATAAAAGGTTTTGAACGGGATGAGTGGGTCCGGGCCAAAACGGGTCACGATGAGGCATCTCAACAGGCCATCAAACACCTCCACACGCGCCATGGGTGGCACCATAGGGCTGAGGCACGTGCCCCCCTTTGCTCCATATAAAAACATCATACTTTCCATGTTCTTGTAACATCTTGTGTATTTGACTAAGTGTTGGTTGGTTTTGGAGTTTGTTTTCGGACATTCCAATCATCAAATCATCACCAAAGAAGGGACAAGAAGATCAAGAAAGATTGAAGATCATTTATCATCATCTTATCTAGGGGAGACCATTTGCCCTTGATGCTTTTGAGATTTAGATGATTATGGCTTGTATGCACATCAAGTGGTTGATGATTTGTCTTTGTGTTCGAATCATGAGCTAAACCTTCCATTAGGGTCTTGATGTAGTTTGAATAGTGTTATGATCATTTCATACTTTGATTTAGGACTTGTTTGGCAAGGCTGATAGAAAGTGCTTATAGATGCTTATCACTGATAGTGATAAGTTATAGGTGATTATAATTTTATAATAAGTAGTTTGATGTTTGGTATAAAAAAAAAAAAAAAAGAGCTTAAAGTTATTTTATTTGATCAAAGATAGTTTTGATTTGTGCGTTAAGGAGAAAAACAGCTTCAAATAACTTATGACTTTAAGTAGAAAAACTGCTTAAAGCTACAGTAAAAAATAGTTCCAAACAACTTTCTCAATAATATAAACAGACTTAAAGCTGATTATGGCCAGCTGATTTTGTTCATTCATTGTTTATGGTTGCGTGTTGATTGTAGAACATAATCCCTCGCTTGATTGATAACCTAGCGTGGATCTTGTTGTTAGCATGGATTTCGAAAGGATAGGTGTATACGTAACCTAGGCAACCTCATCTTGAGTTGAACACAAGGTCAAAAGACTGCTTGCATGACTCTTGTAGTCTTTTAAGAGGAACCACCATGCACATCACTTACTAGTTGCGCTAACCTCTCGTGGAGTTACATTGAGGTGACGTCTAGTGAGATTTACCTTAGATCTCAAGAGGGGACTAAGGCATAGCTTAGGGATTCTCGACTAACAAGCTAACCACCTAAAGAACAACTAGATTAAAGTAAATGGAATAATCATACACTATGATAATGAGGTCACGACTGTAGCTTCACATCCATATAACATGATGTTTAGCTTAGCATTCAGCTTAGTTTCTCATTTTCTTTGTTACGTTAGGTTGATACCACATTCGATTACTTTAGTTTAACCTATTAGAACTACAATCATCGATCGTTAGAGGCTTAGTTTATTGTGGGACGATACTCTTGCTCTCTTCTTTATTACTTGGTAGCGTGACGTGCATTTGCGTATTTACGACTTAGTAAACGTTTAACTATCAGGATTGTCTACCTTTCATGTTTACATATTGTTTGATGAACTAACCTTACACTAAGCAGACACATCTTGTTACAAATCTGTTTCATGGAAATTTTCAGCATTAGAGGAAAGGATCAAGTTCAGCATGGAAACAAATCAAGCACCTTCTTCTGAATCAATACAAGGACAATTTCGTCCATATGGAGATCCTATAAAGTATCCTATCCATGCTGAAGTTGCGACATCGATTGCCAAAGCAAACAAGTCGTCCTCATAACTTGCAATATAGCATCACATCTCAAAACTCCAAGATTACCATCGAATCAAATAAGATCATCACTTTGGTGTTTTTGGAGCCTCTCACAAATCAACCAACCGCTGCTGTAGAATTGACTCGCTTGGGAAGCTGATTAAGAAGGATTCTAGTTTGTTGGGAACAAACTGGAAGGATGTTGCTACTGAAGACCTAGGTCTTGCTCGATGTGTCAAGCTGTCCAGGGGATCGAGCTGTTTGATTCCACAATCTGGAGGATTTAGAGATCATAGTAGCTTGTCTCAAGTGTAACTAGGGTAGCTACAATGAGAAAGGAGTTCACGGTCAAGAAGGATTGGTGATAGCTCAACAGAAGAAAACTCGCTGTTTACTGGATGTAACTAGGATACTGGATACTACGAAGGAAAAGATCATACTGTTTACTTCTGAAAAATCTCACTGGATACTGGATGTAATTCTCTTGATCATAATTTTGGCAATCTCTCACCTTCCCTTGATTGTTTACACAAACAACGATAACAAACATCTCATATAAATCAACACAAAAAACCACAAAGAAATTGTCTTGAGAAAGGCACAGGCCATCAAGTTTGAGTCAAAAAGAAAAGAATTTTTATAGTAATTCAAAGCACCCGATTCCCCCATCCGCCTTCCAGTATCTTCCTTGAACCAATAGAAGTCTTGCGACTCGAAGGCAAATTTGGTTTCGACAAACATAAAAATCAAACTATTACAAAATTAAACGAAGAAAATGATTTCAAAATAATCTTAGAAAAACAAAGACAACATTAAATACTAGAGACATAATACATCAAGTCGCATATTAGTATAGTTTTCCATAAGAGGAATGATAGTAACAGTCATTTTTATAATTTTTTTGTAACTCTCTCTCATCCATTAGATCTGGATAGTGACCTTCAAAAAATAAATAGAAAAAATTATCCAGAGTTATCATTTAGTCAAAATAATTCCCGTCAAGTACCCCACCCTTTTTTTTTTTTAACCAAGTACCACTTGTATTTTTTTTCAAAATATTTTTGAAAATCAAATCTTTTGTTGGCCTTTTTGAAGATTTGATTGGTTTTTATTTCCATTTTTTTGAAGTAAAGATCTCGCGCTTTTTGATATGTTTCAATCCCTGATTATGTCGTTTATTTTCTTGTGTTTTTTTGTCATTGTCTTCTTCCTTTCTTCATATTTGCTTGCATTTTCTCCCATCTTCTTCTTCCTATCTTTAGCAATTTTCATCGATCTTGGTTGAATATACTATGCAATCTCTTCAGCAATTTATTCTACGGTCGATCTCGGTTGAATGTACTGTGCGATTTCTTTAGCAATTTACTGTGTGATCTCAGTCGATCTTGGTTTGTCGTACTGTGCGATCTCTTCAGCAATTTTCATCGATCTCTTCAACAATTTTTCATCGATCTCGTGCTATGGTTGGCACATATTGTGCTATTTTTCAGGTTGAGTTGTCGATGGTCTATAGAAGTTAGGGTTGAAGGCGGTTAGGTTTGAGACGTACTATGAAGACGTACTGTGCAGGCGTACAGTGGAGACGTACTAAATGACGACTTCGGATCATGTCGGGTTGAAGACAATCAATTCAGGTTGAATCTTCAGCTAGGTTTGGGACGTATTGTGCAAACATACTAGATGACGAATTTGGTTCTTGTTGGGTTGAAGATGATGAACTTGGGTTGAAGACGGCTAGGGTAGGGACGTACTGTGCGATTATTTGGGATTGTGCATATGTACTTGTTATTTAATGATGTCGATTGACAACGACAATGGTCGATGATCATGTCCGGCTTAGGTTCACAATGGCCTACTATCACAGGGTCGATTTTGTCCCAAATCTTTCGAGACAAATCAAACCCCTGTGATGCGTCAATCCCCAATGAATCAACCTGCAACACCTTTATTGAACTCAGCAACAATCCGCAGGACATACACAACCTTTGTGTTCTCAGCCTGATCGTGCTCTCAATGATATCTCCATGATGATCAGGATCATCTATATTTATAGGCAAAGCTAAAAGAATTTTGCATCGCAAAGATAATCCATGAAAAATATCATCAAAACGGATTTACAATCAAGAACAATATCTTTTACCGTAACAATATATTTTGTCAAGCTTTTCCCCACAAGATATCTTCTTGCTTTCTTGATCTTCCGTGACAATATCTTTCACAAATTTTCTCAAAAGATTTGTTACAGCGAATTGCTCAACAATCTAGCCCAATTCGTGGGCTTTTCTCTCTAACTTCGTACGAGAACCACCCAAGCTGACACCTCCAACGTGGACTTCAAACTTTACAAACCCGATTCAAATATTCCTTAGCACAACGAACCTGACCCACGTTTCTTCTTTGGTCATCATCAAACCAAGGTTTTTCTATGCTTCCCAACGTCAAAGCCCAGCCCTTGAAAATGACACCAGGCATAGAAAACAATGCTACGAACTTTGGCTTGACTATGATCTTAGGACACCTCTTCCCCCCTATAGTAGATAATAGCAAAAACTCCATCTAGCAGAAATAATCGTTGTCCCTCCTCAAATAGTCCAGTTATCCACTCTGGAAATCAAAATAAACCAAACTTATCACGAATCCAAACAAACTCGTCATCAGTCTTCGTTTACCAACACTTAGGAATCTCATCATGTTCGTTGGCCCTTAGAACGCAACACGCTCGCGCCTAAGTCCAAACGCCTTGCTAATCATGCCTCTTGTGCCTTTGCCTTCGCCTTCTCTAGTGACAACGCTCGTAAACACTTGGAACATGCCTCGCGCATCCAAGTCTTAACGCAACCTGTCTTGCCTTGCAAATGTTCAATTGCCTTTGCAACTCGACCCGCTCGCGTTCAAATCCTCGCGCAACGTTTCTCACTGACGCTCGCTCGCCCTTGCAACGCCCTCACTCACGTTCAAGTCCTAACGCAGCATCATTGTCGTCTCTCTAGCATGACCCCGTACTCATAGAAACTCTCAAGCGCGCGTCATCCTCATTTCGCATCAACGAGGGTGTGACACCTACCAATTAGGAAATTTGTAGTGCGCTAGTTATTTGGATTTGAAATCGAATTTGTTTAGGAAAGTGAATATCTTATGTAATTAGTGATAGATTTGTTAGGAAAGTGAATATGATGTATAACTTTAAACATGAATATTATTACAATAAATATGGATGGGTACTAATTGAGAAAAGAGAAAGAAAACAAGGTGGATATTTTTGTGTTATACATTCTCCATACGGGTATCAATGGAGAATTCTTCGTTATTAACCACTAAACGCATAACAAAACAACCAATGAATGGGAGAATTTCTCATTAGGGCCTTTTGATATCACTTTATTTTCCTTTTTTTTCTTTTTTTTCCTCTAATTGATGGAAAAAAAACTATTTATTTCTTAAATGGAAGAAATAGAAGCAAATTTTACAGGAAAAAAAAGGCTTTCTGTATCTGTTTTTGTACAATATTCAAGACCCCTTTTACAAAAAGTCATTTTAGTTTTTAAAATGATTTTGATTTTTGCTAGTGATTTTTATTTATATTATTGTATTTGATATTCATAGGTTTGAAGAATAATGATCCTTCCGTCCCAATATAGATACAACATTTCGACCATGCGCATATGTCGATATAAACTTTGACTCACGTCGTTAAACGATCAAACATCAATTTTTAGATAATTATCGTGAAACATTAATGATAGTTTAAGTTATGCGTTTTAACCTTATGTTAGTGTTGTAATTTTATCGCAACATTAAGACGAAAACAAAATACCTCAACATACATACATGGGAACAAAGAAAATACTACTCCCTCCATCTCCATCTCGCGTAAAACGCGACGGATTGATTTTACACTGTGTCGATATAAAAATTGATACGCGTACAACGATGATCAAACATATTTTTTTAAAAATTTATCTTGAAACATTAACGGTTTTGTAACTTATGTACTTCAACCTAATACATGTTGTGAGATGATCAGACGTGATTTGATATGAAAACGAGATTTATATTTATACATATAGAATAATAATGAAAAATACGTATGTGTTGTGCTTTTCATAGAACGAAGAAAATATATGTATATAAATAATTATCTATAGCATTCTTCGAACGGAATAAGGAGCTGCAATTAGTGCAGCCAAAAAACTGAAGCCTCTCTTACGTATTTTTTCAATTTAGTTATTTCAAATTTTAAAATAAATAAAAAGGCGACAATAATAATTTGCAGACTGTAGTCTCTCTCACAGATTTTAAAAAAAATATATTTTTAAAAATTTTTGGAATCAATTTTTGTGAAAATCCCAACTATTGTTTTTAAAATTTAAAAAGGGGTTGTACCCTCCAAACTATAATTATTGCAACCCTATAATCCCATTTTAAAATTTTAATTTTTAGAAGAAAGTTATATTTTTTTTGTCTCACTTTCCTGTTTCATTCAAATTATAACCTTTTCATATTTAATATTTTTTGTATATAAAAATATCTGTATTTTATATTATATCAACTCATCTATCATCATTTTTTTTCTCATTTTTTTATCTCACATATTCATAAAAATAAAATTATCATTTTTATTAATTTAATATATAAATAAATTATCGTATCGAATCATAATATTATAATTTAAATAACACGAAAAAAATAATTAATTATAAATTTTGATGAAAGGATGGTAACTTTCTTGACCGCTGTACCTCTTATATTTCCCTCTCTCCAAAGACCATAACAAGAACAGAGTCACTGATCAAAGTAGACCAAACAAAACATCCCTCACTCTCCTCCTCCACCCAGATGTGGTGGCGGCAGCGCTCCCCCTCCTTCATCCTCGACCGTCGATCTCTCCTATCCGACGACCCAATCCCTCCTCCTCCGCCCTCATCCACCACCATGTCAAACCCCACCCCTCTCTTCCCAAACCCTAACCCTAATCTCTCGGCCTATTACCAAACCCGCGCCGCCCACCACGGCGTCGTCACCTCCGACTGGCTCGCCCAAGCCCAGGCCGCTGCAATCGAACCCAACAGCAATTCGGATGATACTCCCTCCTCCGAGGAATTGGAGATTGAGGGAGGGGTGAGGGGAGGAGGAGAGGGGAAGGGGAATGTTATTGATGAGTTTAATGGGTGGAGGAGGCAGCCTGACTTGGCGGAGGCGGTGGCGGCGATCAGGGCGCTGGCGTCTGTGATTAGACTGAGTGGGGCGACGACTATGATGGAGTTGGAGATCGAGCTCAAGAAGGCATCCGATTCCCTCAAAGTGAGAGTTTGGGATTGATGATGATTGTGGTATTGAGTCTGAATTGCTGTTTGGATGATGCTTTGTTAGCTCGACGATCCTAGTTTATGACTTTGTGATCCCATTGTATCCTGGAAGCGTGTGATTGAGTTTGGAATGTTGGTAGGAAGATATTTTGTCTGCTTGCCGGCTGATCCGATTTATTGATGACTGATGAGAATTGTAGAATTATGGGGTTTGCCGATGTTCAATTGATTACAGGTGGAGAAGTTCATCATAAATCTTGCTAGGCTTTTGTATGCTTCTTGATTTAATAATGTGTTATTGGGATTTGGGAGGACTATTTGTTAGGGCTCAAGCCATAGAAGAGTGACTAATCCTGAAAGACTAGCTCGATAGAAGAGAGAGCATTTGACTTATTTATAACCCGTGGCATAGTTTCCCACATGGTTGATGTGAGTATCGTAACACTCTTAGTCGGGTCATTTGCCCCTGAAGCAATGAGCAAAGGTGTACTGTGTTGGTGACATTTCGATGGGGATCGGTTGCATTTGATTTCTGTTCTTATAAGTTCATTTCACTAGTGGTCAGGATTTTGATTAATTTGGTAGGTTGTGTTCTGTGCGTGTCTGTTTTTATGCATTATGTCTGTGTTGTTATACTAATTTCTGACAGTTGCGTGTATCTTAACTGCAGTCATGGGATAAGACATCTATTTCATTGACTGCTGGCTGTGATCTGTTCATGCGTTATGTGACTAGAACAACAGCACTAGAGTATGAAGACTTCAATTCAGCCAAGTCTCGCTTGCTTGAGCGAGCGGAGAAGTTCGGGGAGATATCTTATAAGGTCGGTTGTTAATCATATCACTTGCAAAAAATTGTTACTTATGATAACGAATCTCGAATTGCAGGCACGCCGAATAATTGCAATGGTCAGTCAAGATTTTGTCTTTGATGGCTGTACAATATTGGTACATGGATTCTCCAGAGTAGTTTTGGAGATTTTGAAGCTGGCAGCTCAAAACAAAAAGTTATTCCGCGTCTTCTGTACAGGTCTGTCACAAGTTTTATGAAGTTTGAGCTTCGTTGTTTCTGTTTCAGGAAATATCCATTGAGAAGCTTCAAGTGTGTATTGATTATGGTTGCCTTGTGCAGTCTATCATTAAATCTCGTAGTTTGCCCAAGATGTTTTCAATTGTATCAAACGATCTTCATATTCCTATTTCTCTTTTCTGACTTCGAGCATTTTGGAAGTCTGTTTTAAGTATTCCGAGATCTCATGAAAAGTCTACTTTGTTTTTGTATCTTTTGGTTTTCGGTTTCAGTATTACTGCTGTTGGTCAAATTTATTGTTCTGAATTCTGGGTTAAGTTTGAAGACTTCATCAACTGCACCCATGTGACATTGTTTATCTCTCGTATTTAAATTGTACTCCCTCCGTCACATTTTAATCGAAACGTTTTGACCCGACACAGGATTATATTTGTGTTGAATTTGTATAGATTTTGGTGAAGCAATAATTTATTTTTTTAGTGAGATTTACTGTAGCAGATAAGAGAGGGGTTGGTGGGTGTATTGTGATAAATGAGATTGATTTGATATTTTTTTTTATGTTAAAAGGTTATCGTAAAGTGAAACGTTTCATTTAATTTTAGGACTGATAAAAAAAAACGTTTTAATTAATTTGGAACGGAGGGAGTATTATGGATGAAAGAGTTCATGCTCATTGGTTGAACCTTGCAGAGGGCAGACCAGACAGGACAGGATTGAGATTCTCTAATGAGATGGCCAAGCTTGATGTTCCGGTAAAACTCATCATTGATTCTGCGGTGGCATACTCAATGGAGGAGGTAGACATGGTACTTGTTGGAGCAGATGGAGTGGTCGAGAGTGGTGGTATCATTAACATGATGGGTACTTACCAAATTGCGCTTGTGGCGCACAGCATGAACAAACCTGTCTATGTCGCCGCTGAAAGTTACAAGGTAAACTGAACTAGTGACTCTTTGTTGCTTCAATTTAAACTGAACTAGTGACTCTTTGTTGCTTCAAGTTGGACAGATCAAATTGCTGTATTATTCATTTGTAAATTAACCTTTTTTATTTACCGCTTTATCTCAAGTGGTTCACGTATGATGTTAGAAACCACATGTTTTCTCTTCTTGCAGTTTGCACGACTTTACCCTTTGGACCAGAAAGACATGGCTCCTGCTTTACGACCTATTGATTTCGGTGTTCCCATCCCATCGAAGGTTGAGGTCGAGAGATCAGCTCGAGACTATACACCTCCTCAGTACCTTACTTTACTCTTTACTGATCTTGGGGTGTTAACCCCATCCGTAGTTAGTGATGAACTCATTCAGCTGTATTTGTAGTCGTTATCCGACTTGGTTGTCAACTTACCGATTTTGATCACCAAGGATGTCATATAGGGTCATGTAGTAAGAGTAACAAGTTCACTGGAATAAAGTTTTGTTTTTATATTGATGCTCGTGATACCTTCTTGTCTTTCCAAGGCTAATGCTTTCATGTGTTACATCTTCGGTATGAGCATTTGGGACAGTTTCAGTTCTGCAACATCTTCTGTATAGGTTCAATTTTGCAACATTTTCTGTAACATGTTCAGTTTTGTATGAGCATGTATTTTTCTCTAGCGCCATAGGATCTATGAAAACATGTTACACTATCATGTCCATTTCTATCGGAATTATGTATTGTTAGCTTACGAATCTCAAAAGTTAGGTCTGAAATCGTATTTTGTATAGATTATGTTTGCCGAGTTTGGGATCAATTGACATGTAATTTGTGATGTAATTAAGGTGGCAGTTCGAATATCTAGAAAAGAAAAATTCTAATGCACAAAAAACAAACCCCACCGATTATCATTGTGCTCGACCGAGTGACTCCAAATTTTAACGTGATAGCCAATAAGCATTAATCAACACTCGTATTTGTAAAATGGCATCTTGGAGTCGAGTTTTTATTGGAAACCTCATCTTCTTTTATTAATTTGGCCACTTCACCTTCTTAATCCCAAATCAAAATATCCTAGTTTGCTAATCGACTAGATTGATATACTTTATTGATTTGTTAGTTGTTGGTTAGAAATTATGTATTCTGCATAATTTTTAGGTTCAAGTTTTAATTTTAATTAGTTAAGAGTTAATTTGCCCATGAAATAATTTATTTTAATTAGGTATTTAATCTTAAACACTTAATCCAAGTATTGTTATTTTATATATTATATTGATATTGATTGATTGTATCAATCAGTAATTAAATACTACTAGATAAATAGTTACATAGTATGCTACGAGTCTATGATTCCTTCATGTGCTTCTGCTCTGCTCTGTGGAACTAAAAATTCAATCAGATAAAGAAAGAATAAGCCCTCATGATCACCCAATGAATGGATCTTTCATCGCGAAACATAGTTACTGTTGCATCTCTTTCGTGATCCTTCTGAGTCTTGTATGTAGCATCTCTTCTATGAGATTGCTTGCATGAGTCCTCTGGACGTCTAATGGATTATCATCACTGGATATCCGAAAAACTTTTATCATCGAAGTTCCTCCAATGATTTGACACTGTTTACAAACGTTGCACTCTTGTTGAAACCTTCGTTCAAGAGAATCCGCAGGGCTTCCAATCCATTTTCAAATGTGAAATCCAACTGCACATGACATTGAGTCAAGCAATGATCATAAAGTTATTAGCGAAGAAGAAAAACCAAGAAAAACTAAGATTTGAGTAACATGCTGATGGCGTAATCATATATGATCCGGACAAGTCCAAGTACTTTAGCCTTTCCAAGTCATGCAAGCGACTGATGGCAATAGCGATAACGTTATTTACATACCTCTTCACCTTTCCAAGTCATGCAAGCGACTGATGGCAATAGCGATAACGTTATTTACATACCTCTTCACGTTCTTGTCTGGTAAATGGTCGAAGAACAAAATTGACAGGATCCATGATCCCAGGAGGCCTTCCAATACCTAGAGGGGGGAAAAAGTGGTGAGGGCGAGCGGACACATATGAAGAAAATACAAAGTAATGATCATGTCTTGGACGGCGGATACCTATTCTTAGCCGTGGAAAATCACGACTACCTTTTAATCGATCAATGACACTTCTCATCCTACACACATGAGAACCATAATATAGAACAGTTGCGAAAATTCAAGTAACCTGCATTTTGAATAAAGGCATGCTGAAAATTTCAGCCAGCATTGAAAGTGAAGAGAACTACATCCAGTTCAAGCAACACAAACATATATCGGCATAGCCAAATGACTCGAAGGATGCAATCACAAAGTAAGAAAGAATCACGCAAAGAGCTTGAGAAATTTTTGAACTCAGTAAGCCTAATTAGAAACAGAGCGCCTGATTACACAAGTGGTTCCAGGCAACCAAGAGAAGAGTACAATAAAACGAAGCACTAAAGTAAATTATACCCATTGTGTCCTCCATGTCCACCTTTTGGCAAAAGCCGCAGTTTGGCAAAGGGCAGATCCAGGTCATCATAGATCTGCAGATAACAAAATAATGAGTGATTGTCGCCATGACATAAGTTGAATATCTGAGACATCAGACAAGGTAGAGGGGGGTTTACCAGAAGCACTTGTTTCAATGGGATCTTGTAGTATGAAACCATTGGGCCAACCTGTCAAAGCAAAGAAGGTTAATTTATCGTCACTAAAGACACCAAATCATTTATAGACATATTTCAAGATAAGAAGACTTACTGACTCGCCACTCAAATTCATAAATGTTTGCGGCTTAGAAAGGATAACAGGTACATCACCTATAAAACCTGCAGCGGCCAAAAAATGATGCAAATATGCATGAGGAAGATAAACTTTTCGCATACTATTCAGAGCAGTCATAGTTTTTCCCTTGGCCAACAACATAAGTGCATAGCAATATTTAGACGAAGATCGAAGACACGGTTGTTTCTCACACTGAGGAGTAATGAATGAAGAGATCTTTGTTGCAAGGCAGGAGTGTGCAAGACGAGAGAAAAGGTAAGGGAAGTAGGATGAAAATACTAATAAAAGTTTCATTGTGCAGGGTGTGGATTGTATGTAAGCTAGAGGTTATGAAAGCCCTGAAACTAAATTATCCTACCCAGATGTCACATATTTCTTCATTGTGCAAAATTAAAAAATAAGTCGAATGTATCCAACACCAATCAAGCATGATTTGTACCTTTCCCAAACAAAGCTTTGAACGAGGCACTATTCATTGATATCCCTTCAGCCTCCACTATTTTGTCCACCATTTCAAAACCAACCTAAACACAAGATTTTTTTTAGAGAACCATAAACAATGACTTGAGCAAACAAATAGTACAGATTCAAGGATAAAATAATGCATTCTGGGACGGCTGGACCAGATGGAAATTGTAAGGGACAATACCTACAAATTTCTGATTCAAGGATAACATATTGAAAGCCAAAAATAAAACAATAAGGCACAGGAGTGATAGACTTAAAACTATTTAGTTATCCATGCTATAACTACAACAAAATAAATTTTGAGAGTGAGGCACCTAAGCATCTCTTTTGGATTAACTAAAAATGGTATTTGAGTACTGATAAGAGGTATTACTAGACTTCAGTTCAATCTAGTCCCAATCATCAAGCCAATAACCATAGGAAGCAAGCTGGAAATATCCAGGGTGGCATATTTGGTGAGACCACTGCATTGAAAATACTCATATACATTTATACTCATGTCTTCCTAGATGAGGCAGGTTAAACAGAGTAGCCTCGTACATACTAGTGAATTATCTCAACTTCACCGTGCTTGTCACCTAATTAGTAGCATAGTTAAATTGCTCCTACATGCAGTAAGGTTTAACTCCATGTCCAACACATAAATTTCTCTCTTCATAGAAAGTATACTTATGAGCATGTCACGAAGGACATTATTCAAGACAAAGGAGAATTGTGTCCTTGTATTCATGTAGCCAATTGAGCGTAATGGGATAAAGGTCTTAATCTGTGGTTCTATTTGCACAGAAACTATATTCTATTAGTCCAGTTTGTTCCACCCGATTCTGAAAACCAAGGTTCTTGTAGAAGGCTATGCAACTTTTCTCCCTCCCATATCTAATCGTCCTAACTTCACCAAAAAGCTGCATGTTTTCGACACCTACATCTTATTATCCCCTATTTACTTTACTACTATGATACAAACAGTATTCCTCTGCCTTCATAAAGCTGGTTAAAAACCTTACTACCCCACATACCTATATCTTGTATTGAGGGCACCAATGCATTATCCTCCCTCCAATTCCGAAAAATGATTTACATGCTGATGCTAAGACACAAGAATGCGAAAAGGGGCAATTCAGTTTCAACCATAGTGTAGCAGTCCTATAAAACCCATTTCCCTAAAAGAATAATCTTGACAAAAGCAAGGCAACAACCTAGATAATTCCCTCTGGTGGATGTGGCCAAAGCGAGATATATGCAGTTTTACCCCTGTTGTAATACTACAACAAAGTGACTGTTTTCTGATACCCTAACGGGTGTCAAACATCTGATCACATGTTCAAGGGTTGCTTATCTTCCTAATTACAAAAAAAATATGATCTAGACAATATCCCTACAATCAATTTACACAGTACAACCATATCATCATAATAGAAATCTCAACCAACAGCACACCAACAATCAACAACATACAAACAAACACCACAACCCAAAAATCTCAAAATCAGCCTCACATTGTGTCTAGTACCATTATACTTCCTCCCGGGATTCCCAAGCCCGACAATCAACCACGGCTTCTTCGAAATCTTCTCCGTCCCATCATCATCATCACCCCCACCCAGCGACAAACCCGAGCTCGAGAAATTCACCACTTGAGTCATCCTCTTCGATTTCCTCGGTGGCAACAACCGGGTTTGATTCAGAGTTGGGATTGATAGGGTTTTGAAAGAAAGGAAAGAGAAGCAGCTTGCGGTGATGGTTGTGAAGGGGAGGAGATGATGGAAGAAAAGGGGAGATGAAGAGAGATGATGGGTTACTAGGCAGGGAGGCATGAGAGATTATTGAGAGGAGGAGACTTTGGAGAGCAAGGAAGGTTCAGCCGACGTGAGGAAATAGCCATGTGTGAATGGAAAGACCTACTTGAGAAAAGGTACACCAAAGGAGCTGAAACATCATATGGGCTGTCTAGACTCGGTTGGTTTATTTGTTTTTTTTTACGTTGTTCAAATTCGGCTCGTTTTGTTAAGAGCTCTGTCATTCGAGTTGTTAAAAACTCCGTTAAGCGACCTTTTAAATTTATTTAGGGTTCAGTTCTATCGTGCTCGTTTAGTTTGAAATATTTTAAGATTAATTTGATGTATAATATTTTTCTAAAGTATATATTGTATATTTTTAATATGTAATACAAATTAAATTTATTTTGTATACAATCAGAGTTCTTAATAAATCAGCTAAACTCAAGCTCTAATCAAGCTAATTGACCCGAGCTCTAATCTCTTGTTCGTTGGTTTATTCAAACAAGTGAAAATTTTTTCTTCATGTTCAAATCCTTTAATAATTTAACGAGTTTAAGAGAACTTTTGACAAATCGAACACAAACTGAGTCAAACTTACCGAGCTAATTTGTAACCTTACATCTTTCTTTCGGAGGATTAGATGTGCTTCCTTCGTCTAATTTATCTTATAATAGTTTGATTTTCGTATTTATCGAGGTAAATATTGATATGTGTCACATGATGATCAAACATCGTTTTTCGCATCTTTATGACGAAACATCAATCAATATAGAAAGAATTCTCAATTATATAAGTCTTGTTATTTGAAGAATAACCAATAAATAGTGCCTTATCACTTCTTGTATCAAATTTTCATAAGTAATCTTTGCTAGTGTTTAGCACATAACATTTGCAACCAAACTTCCTATATATATACATGGTAAAAATTAAATTTTGTCCTTAATTTATTTGACAATAGAGATATACTCACTAGACCATGCAAGAGGATTTTTTGTAAGACTCTGATGGGGGGAGGGGGGGTTAAATTTGAAAAAAAGTCTGCAATATAATTAAGACATTCTAAATATTATTGTAATTGATTTTTATCTTTGATTACGTTAGAAAATTTTTCGGTAAACTCCATAGTCCGTTCTACAGGTTTATTGTGCCATTGAATACATAATGACCGAGAAAACTTATCTTAGTTTGAAATAATTTCATTTTAGAAAATGATATAGCTAATCCATTACTTTTAATTACATTGTAAAATATATACAAATGTTTAAAATGTTGATCTATTGAAGTAGAAAATACTGCATCCTCAATATATACAAGAATAAATTTAGTATATTGATTAAAAATATCGTTCATTATATTTTGAAATTAAGAAGGAGCATTTTTTTAAATCCCAATAGTATAGCATTCCATTCTTAATGACCAAATGAAACTATAAAGACTGTTTTATACAATATGCACTTATCATATCGAATTTAGAAACAATAGTTACGTTGAATAATCTATTCGATATGGGATATCGTATCCATTGAAGAACTTTGTTTAAGGGTTTATAATTAATTACCAATGTTAGTACTCCTATTTCGTGTTCGTCTTGATTATTAACATAAAATGCAGGGTATGACCACGGTGATTTAAAGGGTCTAAGTAATCCTTTATCTAATAATCCTTGAATTTCTTTATATATATATA
>JAOVYX010020390.1:0-17102 GCA_035668315.1 Drosera spatulata | reverse complement strand
GGGGAGAAAGCTTAAACTAGGAACTAGGAAACTAATATAGCAATGAAAATACTAAGAAAACGTATTTTTGATGTTGTTGTAAAACTATTTGACTAAAACGTATGAAATCTTTATAAATCCATTCTAGCATAACGTATTAATCATTGGTATCAAATGATATAGACTACTGAGTTGATTTGCTCAAATGTATTTTTGGTGTTGTTGTAAAACTATTAGACTAAAACGTAGGAAACCTTCATAAATCCATTCTAGCATAACGGATTAATGATTGGTATCAAATGATATAGATTATTGAGTTGATTTGCTCTATGATTGGTTTGATTGTTATACGGGTCTCTTATATTACGTTCTCTAAATTGTTGATTACCAAAAGAAAATATGTAGTCAACTTAACCAAACTAACCAAACATACCAAAAGAGAAGGCATATGTCAAAGTAATAAGGTTGGATCAAATTATGAACAAACCAAATACGAATCAATAGAAAAAAATGTTTTTTTTATGAATTCACATGCAAAAGTTTCTAATCATACCATGACCAAAAGAGAATATGTCATATTTGATTAGTTGCTACTTATATGACCAAATGAGAATATATCACTAGCATAATTAACACTTTAATACGACTTAGATGATCAAACTAAATTGTATTATTATTAATTGGATATAGCTCAAACCATTAACATCTATCGTAACATGAACAGATCTTGTTTTAATCATATTAAGCTCCTATTCTCATAATCCCTTTACAAGAACATCATTATTAAGTTTCTTACCAATGATTTACTGACTCATGATTGAATTAAGCATCACAATCATAGTTGAAATAACAAGTCTAATGCATATCATCAAAAGAGAAAGATAAAGACGAATACTTGAATTAAAGAACAACAAATAACTTGGTCCTTGAATCTCCAATTAAGTACGACGCCAAAGATCTGAAAGCAAAGCCGAAAGCAAGAGTTCTATGAGAAAACCCCAGGTTTTATGCCCTAAGATCTATCAAAAACCGATAACTACGTACTAAAAGTTGTACACATACGGTCCCTATTTATAAAACAACAAATAACAATGAGATATGATGGACAAATCTGATTTTGGGGTTAAATATAATTCAAAATATCCTCCGTTACGTCCATGAATTCTTTTGTCAGGCCCATGAAGGTCGTGACCTGCTCACGCCCGTGACACTATGGTCACGCTCATGAAACGGTCTAGTCTTCAAATAATGTATCTATTTACAGTGTCACGGGAGTGACACACCATTTCACGGTAGTGATACTACAGAAAACCTTCAAAGTCAACCTAAGTCGTGTCCAAAACTTATCCAAACTTCTTCTAATGCGTATAACATTTCTCCAAAACATCATTAAGCCTAAAAATCATCAGCAAATGCATCGTTTGGTCCCCAGATCGTCATAAATCACCAAAACACGTCATAACTCGGTCTCTAAAACTTTGATCATTTTTCATAACTCGTGCAAAACATATTCTCTTGATCAAAACTGCGACCAAAATGAATAAACAGTAGTACCAACGTATCAAAAACTAAACTAAACATAAAACATAAAATAACGACACGAAATATTACTAAAATAAAGAAATTAACTTAGAAAAATATGAGTGTTTCACACTCATCACACATTACACATATTGCACTAAGCAACGGAGCAACGATGGCATCTATCTTATACGATTGAACAACAATATATATATATATATATATATATATATATACACATTAACATCAAGACCTTAATGGGGGCTGGAGCCCCCATAACCCCCATACTAGGTCTGCCCTTGTAGGCAGGAAGTGAGCTTGAGGAAGTCGAGCTTGGCTAGTTGCTTTCCTAGGTTAGACTTCTTAAGGACAAAATTTTTCTAACAGACAAATTCACAGCCGAAGTCAAAATCGTCATGTATAGTGCTCTCGACCTTTCCGGCCCCTTCCTCTAAGTTCTTTTCGTAGTTGTCCCGTATTTTCTTATACCGATCTATCGAGCACTTGAGTTAGGACTCCCTCTTCCCGAGCTTTCTCATTAAGTCAGCAATCTTCACGTCCTGACCGGTCATGGCGTCCTCCATCACCTTTAACTAAGCCTCTAGGGCACCTACCTTTTCAGAACTCTCTTTCTTCTCAACTTCGATTTTGACAATCTCAAATAAAATCGCCTGCTTCTTGGGAGCCTGGAAGGCAGCATCCGAGTTCTCGGTGTACAGGCAGAGATCAGAAACCCTCAACATGACCTGCAAAAAGAGAGAGAGAAAGAAGACGTCTAAGGTAAAACTCAGGAAAAGCATCAAAGTAGGGAATAGCTGAAAAAAAGGGAACTCGATAAAGATCGTTGTAGGTCTTTCGAATAAGCTTCTCTCAAGACATGACCCCATACAACCTAATGTCTCGAGACACGACTATCGATTAGATGGCCGAGTTGCCATCGAAGTCGGGTTGATGGCAAAAAACTTAAAGGTAGGTTAACCACGCAGGTCGGTACAGGGAATTCCTGGGGAATGTCTTTTTATCGATTGCCCTGCCCCAAGCATAAGTTGAATAGGTGAAGGTCCCGATTTCTACAAAAAGTCCGAGTGTGATGACTCGGGCATCGCCCGAGGACGCACGGTCAAAAGAGAGGTAACCAGGTCCTACATCACGACCTCGACAGTTGCGATAAAAGCCTAAGCTAGCCTAATTGGGCAAGGAGACCTCATGCCCCCCGCCTCAATATTGGTCGCCTGAGGGACAGGGGTATTCTCGGTTCGGGGACACTTTTATGTTCAATTCGAGACATCCTCACCTTCCTGGCAATGCGATCCCTAAGCGGCCCGGCGTGCGTCATGATAGCCGGGAACTTCTTGACAACCTTAACTTTTCGGGCTGTTGCCAACTTCTGTATCTCGAGGGCTTTTTCGGGTGTCGAAAGGATAAAATGCATATCAGGCCTTTTTTCCCAGTCGTGCGGTAAGTCAAAGATCGTGAAAATTTTTCGAGTCTAAGATTTTTTTTCCAGTCAAAGATTAGGCCTTTTTTCCAATCTAAGATTTTTTTAAAAAAACGACGGCCTCTTCCCGATTCATATCAGGCCTTTGGAAGTTGTTCGGATTCAAGCCTTTCACCCATCGGGGTGCAAAGGGCTAGCTAGAATCATGAACTCGAGTGACGAGAATGAACCAGTTCTTCCACCCCTTGTGATTATCAGGGAGTTTCTCGATCTAGTACTTCTTATTATAGAAGCTATTTGGGGTGAGTTGAAAGGGTTAAATACCGAGGTGATTAAGGACGGTTGTGATGAAGGAGTGAAGTGGGAACCTAAACCCTTCTTTGAGGGTGTCCAAATAAGAAGAAAGGTAGTGGGAGGGGTAATGAGAATTGACCCTGAGATTAGGGTTCGTGACAAGGAACCTCAGGGAAACCAGGACCCTATAATTTGTTCTTACTATAAGTGATAGAGACCGTAGAAAAGCAAACGGAGGGAGTGTCCTCTGGCCGAGGATCGAAAGGGACCAGATGCTCGAATTCATTCCTGGTCTCTCCCTAGGCATCCTCAGTAATATCTCACCGACTTCCGAACCTTGTGTCACTAAAGGGTTATCATTTTGATCCTGGGCTTCCAAAGGTCGAGAATGCACCTCTCCTTCCCGATCTAGCCTAGGGTCGGATGTTCTGGGAGTATGGGAGCAAATCGTAACTGAGCATGAGCCTGAAGAGGAGCTCATAGACAAGCTCGAAGATTCATCTCGATAAGCGTACTGATCGAAGTCATCAGCACTAGATGTTAACCAAGGAAATGTAAAGAGATGTTCATGGCTTACTGGTTTTAAAGATGAAAAAAAAGTTGAAAGTGAAGGATGAAACCGGGGCTTGGAAAGAAGACCAAGGACTTTTGACAGCTCGAGAAGGGTGATAAGGTTGGGAAAGCAGAAGAAAGAAGGAAGGGAATGACGGATCACCCCATTATATAGAGGGGCATGATGGGCCGTTCAGGGCACTGGCCCTTAGCCTAAGAAGTCGAAACGTCACATCCAACCTCGACGGATGTGACTTTTGGCAGGAAGCGTATGCATGCTGCCACGTGGTCAGTGTGTCGCTCTAGACACTAATGAGGGTTTGATACATGGCGGCCAATCAGGATCACTTGGGAAAGTCTAATCGACCCCCATAATTGTTAAATTTAAGTCCTAAGGTTACCCTCCATGGACCTAGGAGGTAACCCGGGGATCCGACAAAACAAAAAAATCTAAACACAAGAAGGTCCCGTTCTCGAAGAATCTTCAAGACTGGGACCGGGGGCCAAGTGTTGGTACCTAAATCATATATCCTTGAATGGGATAAGGCCCAACAAAAAGTTCAGCACCACTAAACTAAATACCTAAGAAAAAAGAACAAATGACATCAAATGGTTGGATGACTAGCTAACCCACAAGATCATGATAAGTGCATGTAAAAAATGATGGAATATTCTATTATTAATATCTACCCCATTAACTAAAAAAGATAACTTCTTTGGACACTATTCTGCAGCCATTGATTGGGCATTTTAGAACCCTATTGACTTAATCCTCGGAGCCAGTCTCTGAGTAAACCTTCTTGGGTCCGACTTACCTTTCTATTGTTTCCTAGTGTAATTGTAGACGAAGTGAGTACGGACCAATGTCCAATAATCCAAATCCATCACATAAATACCTGGATTCACAAACTCTGACTCCCCATCCGATTTTCACGCAAACAAAAACGAAATTTGTTCATTATTCATTTATTTTTGTATCATGTTTCTTGTTAGTGGTTATTCATACTCCTTATTTTTTCTTGTTTATGTATAATTAGGCATAAAGAAACAGTCTCTTTTGTTGTTCATAACAGCGAGAAAAATATGCACATGTCGTTCTTTTCAGACCGTATCAATGATAGAAATGCGCAAGTTATTGTTGTTGTTGGCTGTAGGAGAACCCATGAGGGTAGGTTTGGAAAAGGGTTGTACTTTAAAACAAATATTTGATTGCAATATGAAGTTTCATTAGTTAAAAGTATTTTGATGGAAATGTGTATTTTATAGAGTCATATATTTAATGAAAACATATATATTTGAGTTTGATTTATATAAAGATATGTTAATATTATTCTTTAAATAAAAAAATTTTAAGATGTGACTTATAATGATATCTTTTGAAATTTTTGTATATAGATTTAAACTCATGAAACGAACATATGTGCTCTTCTTTTTCCTCTGTTTGTTTGATAAACAGAGAGGTTTTCCCTTCTTCTTCTTTTATATGTTTGAGAGATAAGGAAAATCAACAACATCAACTTCGTGATGGAGTTTTTTGGAGATCATTGAATTACTATCCAATAATCTTCGGTGAGACTTTGTTTTGTCCAGGGAGACGACTTACCTGTAACCCTTAACAAATTCTATACGAATAAGGACAAATAACGTCTTAGAGAGAGTGTTCCTCAAACACGACTCAAAACCGATAATACAGACTTTCTCTAATCCTTCTCATTTCTTCATATCAAATCTATTTTTTCCTAACAATGACAGTGCAACACGAAGAACACGAGACTTAAGGCCTTGTTATCAACTTTCTTTAAGGATTTATTCATCCCTTTTTCGTAACATGAAGATCGCTTAGGGTATTGAAGAACAACTCTCCAGGATACAACTAAGTCGTTTGTGGGAATTGCGGGAAGCGATCCTGAAGAAATACCATCGGAATCCCTTTCGTGAAAGTTGAGAGAAAGCGATATTGATTTGGTGGAGATTTCCTTGATACTTGAGAGGATTGATGAAAGAGATGAAAGCAATGTAGTTTGATCTGATTTGTAATGTAGAATATATAAGAAAAGTTATTCTAAATCCAAAGAAACACATTTATACGTGAACAGATATGATTTTTTTAAGGGAAAAATCGTTCTGGTAACAAGCTGTGACAATCCCTTCACGGACCGTTACTAAGGGTATTTGCTCTCGGCATTTTGAGGCAAAAAATAGTTACAGGCCGTTCCACTTGTTTGAGGGTCGTGACTAAAGTATTTTGCTCTCGGCTTTTTGAGCACATTTTAGTAACGGGTCGTGACTAACTTTCATGGGCCGTTACCAAACTCAATTTGCCTCGACACACATTCTAACACCCGTCACGGTCGTGACAACTTCTTTTATGAATAAAACACTTAGAATTTAGTTCTAAGGTTGTCCAACAAGAATATATGCGTGGTTAATTCAAAGCCAATGCCAAAGTCAAGCCCAAGCCTGTCCCGACACGCGTGTGTGTGTTTGTAAAGCCCACATGCCTTATCAATTAATTGAAGACAGATGTAATGAAAAAATTTTTATATATATTATCTTCACTTCCCACACCATCAATATGGATAAAGGTTTCGAAGCAACCTTTGTTCCCTCTCATTTCACATACACAAGGTTTTTCACAAATTTATTTTCACCACATTTGTTTGTCACATGTTATGTAACATTATTTAGCTTCAATAGTTATGTTGAAGGGAGCAATATCTCCAACGACAACTATGACAGGATGAAGAAGCTGAAATGTAGAATATGACCCAACAAGGAAGGGCACTGTGACATCCATATCAGGTCTCACCCTGCGAGATGTTGTGCATCTCAAAACAGTATGGAAACAGCGGAAACGTGTTACTCAATACTCTTTTACGTCCTCGTAATCCACCACCGGCACTTGAAACAAAAACGACAACCCAAATATTACAATCATAAACGAAGTTAAGACTCACATCACAACAGAAAAGCTCGAGTAATAAATCCAGGTAGTTAGAGCTGTTCATGTGTCTGAGACAAATCATGTAACCACTGTTCATACGGACAAGTCGAGTCGAATTTCACGCGTCGAATTTGAACTATCAAACCCAGTTTGTATGAAGCTCGTTTACACATTATGATACGGACGAATGATGGCATTGATGCAGAGCAACAAAGTGGTTCAGAAAATAAAGCAGGTACAGATAATTCCCTGCATTCCCATAAATGATACGAGTAATTTTATGAAACCCACCCACATGAGTATTTGATGACACCACCAACTCCCAAAAACTTAGGTGAATTCATTCAATGAAAGATGTGAGCCCAAAGAAAAAGAAACAAAGATTACAGAATCAGGAGAGACAGGAAGTCGAAATCTCAAGATTCATTTTCTAAAGTTAAGTTCTATCTTTGCCAAATCTGTGAGATTGGTAGCCAACTAAGGTGAGGATCATTGATGACACTCAACGTTTTGGTTCATACGAAATAGCCAACTAAGGTTCCTTTGTCATGGATACCGTGGAGAATAGCATTCGTTCGCACCAGGAAACAATAATTACGAGATTATATACGGTTTTTATGCTTTACATAGTACACCGAAACATTATGTAGTGAATTACTCCAGTTTGTGTTCGAGAAAACGTTGGCCAATTCGTGCGACAAATGATCTCGATAAGGCAATAAGCACAACTTGCTGACATATATTCGTTAGTTAAGTGGCGCCATTAATTAACATGATGCTCCTCCTCTTCCTGTTCCTCAAAAATAAGAGGATTAGTAGTCTAAGCTTCCGACATCCGAGGAGGTGATGATGCACATGTTTTATTGGCTTGGTTTACTATCAACATCGTAGTTCAGGTAAGTAGGAAATGACAATTTTTTCATAACAATATATTATCTTCGTCCCATAAAAAATACAACGTTGACTCAGATCAGTGATAAAACTATTCAAATTTCGAATCGTCCGTGATACAATCAAACATTGTTTTATACAAAATTATCGTGGAATAATAATGATAATTTAAGTTATATATTTCAATCCTTAACCAACGACGTAATTTTTTTACGTCGTTCAAACGAAAAACAAATCTCTTCACAATATATATTAAATAATATAATCATGATATAATATTATATTTTTTTTATGGGGGATGGAAATATCTTCTACGATAAACCTCATGTTCATCTGAAGGATAGCCCCAAACTTAGATAATGGGCCTATGCCATAACATCAACAATTAACACATGTCCAGTGGAAGAATATACTTGAAAACCATTACTTCCGTTTCATATCAATTAGTATATATTAATCCAATACAAAAATTTATATGGATATTGAATTTATATGTATTTCGATAAAAAAGTATTTATTTTTATTTTTTTGTGATAATGAAATTTAATATATCTAAACAGTTAATAATACATTATAACAGATGAGATTGATTTGTTACTATTTTCATATTAAAAAATTATAAACAAAAAACATTTATTTTAAAAACGATTCAAATAAAAATAATAATTAATAAGAAAACAAGCAGCACGTCCCAGCCCCAGATTGGGATCATACTGTAACATCCCCACCGACACCAAAAAGGGCATAGAAGTTTCACTTCTTACGCCATCAGGTGGACTGGTGGAGTATTTACTTCCCAAAACAACTCGGACTAATACAATAACTTTCCCAAACTTATGAAAAAGTCCTCATTTATCTCAACTATTCAAACAATAGATCAGACCCAGGATTTCTGTGGAACCTTTGCTATTCCGATTATGTTCATGTTACTGTAGTTCAGCAAATGTGCTCAACAAATACAGCATCAATAACCATAGTTATCAGATTTACTCAATGATGTACTTTTCAAGTACTCTCTTCGTCTCAAAAATATTACTCGATTCGTTTCAAAAAGAATACAATATTTTGATTTTATATATGTATCGATGCAAAGTTTGACACTCGTACAACGACGATCAAACGTAATTTTTTGTAAATTTATCGTGAAACATTAATGATTATGTAAACTACGTATTTCAATCTAATACATGTTGCGGGACGATCAGACATGATCTGATATAAAAACGAGATTTACATTCATGCATGTATAATAACATAAAATACGTATATGTTATATCTTTTGTAGAACGGAGAGAATATATTTTTTTGTACACATAAATAAAAAAAAGATGATGATATTACGAACGATCCATGGGACAAACAAACGATAGTTTTTTTGTGAATTTACTGTGAAATATCAATCATAATATACGTCATTAAATATAATCATGAAATAAAATAATATTCATATCATATCCGTTATTAATAAAAAATAATATATCAAAATACGTAATGAATAATATAATTTACTATTCAACTTTATATTTCCTTCATCCCAGAAAAATTACGACGTATTGACTTGACACGTTTATTAAGGAGTGTATTGATTTTTTGATTTCTTTTTCTTAAATTCTATGGAGTGTATGTAAGTGTGGGATAAGTAGAATTGTGAATACATGAAGAAAGAAAAAAAAATTGATGTGATATAAAATAAGGATATTTTAGATTTTTGATTATTTTAATATTATCAATTATGAAAATGTTATTCCCTCCGTTTCATATTAATTACAACATATACATATATTGTATTATTTTATACGTATGAATACACGTCTCGTTTTCATATCAAATCGCGTTTGATCATCCCGCAATATGTATTAAGTTAAAATACATAATTTACACAAGTATTGATGTTTCACGATAAATTTATAAAAAAACAACGTTTAAACGTCGTTATACGTGTGTCGAACTTGACATCGACATAGATACAAAATTAAAGCGTTTCAATTAAAACAAGACGAAGGGAGTATAATTTACATGACATATTTATTTTTAATAATATATTATATTTTATCTAAAATTAAAAAAAAATAACTAATATGAGAGAGAATGAGTAACATCATACCTGTACCGGGTAGTTCAAATTAATGAGATTAATCATAATCCATCTAGGTGCAAAAGATTACTGTTAATCATTAAATAAAAGCAACGTTGGATGGCGAAGTGAAGAACACCTATCAAGTGGCATCATCTTCCCCCGCCACAAATAAAAACCAGACTGAATCGAGTACATCATGGTTAGTTTTCCAATCCGGGTTTACCTAGTATAATGAACATTACAAAGATTCAAACCTTACAAAAACAATAGCCACGGCGAACAAAATCATTCACCAAATAGCATCACTTTCTCCTTCACATTCAGCCACTCACCATTTACAATTTAAGATTAAGCTCACTAAACCAACAACTAGATGACTAGTCATTTCTCATACACCATAACGAACCTCGAAACCCAATAAAACAACAGAGACATCAAAGGAAAATAAAGCATTCGAGAGAAACCAAAGGATTCTCAAGTGACTCATTCGGCATCCCTCCACCCCATTTCCCACTCCCTCCGCCACCGCCGCCGCCGCCGCCGCCGTTGCCGTTTCTGTCGCCGCCGCCAACGAGCCGAATCCGTCCCGGCGAACCCCTTTTCCTCCCGGATTGACTCCTCCCCAAATTGCCCCCATCACCACCAATGCCGCCGCCGCCACCACAGCCCACGTCGGTGGTTCTTGTCCCCGGCGACCGTGATCTCCTCGCCGAACCCGAACCCGTACCCTTCCCGGGATCAATCCCGCTACACGCATTTCGTCTCAACCCATTTCCATTTCCATTTCCAGTTCCACCCTCGTTTCTCCGGCCTGGACTCGGGTCCAGTCGTCTCACCGGAGACCTCCCCGTGACTGCATTCTTGCGATTCAGCTCGCCCGAGTAGGAACCCTTCTTGGGGTTTCTCATCGGGGAGCCGCTGTTTGGTTTCATGGGACTGATGGTATTAGTAGCAGCAGCAGCATTTGCAGCGATGGCGTCGCGTTTCTCGAAGCTGGTGTCGCCGAAACAGCTGCTGCTGTAATCGGAGACGATGTCGTCGGAGGAGGGTTTGAATGATTCCCATCTGGGTTTGTCAAAAGATGGGGTTTTCTTTGTTGGGTTCAGCTTTGCGAGGGGTTTGGGTTTGGGGGTTTCTGAGAGGACTTCTTTGACAGATTCAATGATGTCAGGTGAGGGTTGTGGTGGTGATTTTGAGATGGGTTGTTGGTTTGGTTTCTTCTTGTTCTTGAGATGAGGGGAGGAGCTTTGTTGGGTTCTTGGAATTTGGGTGCTGAGAAAACACCCCATTGAAAATGGAGGCAGAGGGTGGAGAGGAGGAGTGAGATTTGGGATGGATGAATGAGGTGTTGATTTGGGTTGTGTTGTGGTGAGGAGAGGGAAAAGGGTGAAAAGGGGAAGTGACCTGAATGGCATTTAGTGAGGAAGAAAGGGGTCGGCGAAGGATCCTGATATGTTTGAGGTGAATTTGGGAAATACCTCAAAAACAAAACAAAATCTGATTGTACCATGGATGGACTATATGATACCTTCAATCCATGCCTCTGATATCACAACAATCAAATTTGTCCTTGTCCATGAGAAGTTTAACTTATATTATATAATGATTAGGTATTATTTGTAGGTGACCTTCAAGAGGAAAATCATAATTTCGTTGACACAGAACGTAAAGAGGGGATCTTATACTTGAGGGATGATATGGGTTATTGTCTTGTCTTTATCACACAAAACTCAATATTCACTATGGATGTTAAAACGATTATGAAATCGAAATCGAAATCAAAACGTATAAATCGAAATCGATTAATCAATTAGTTAAATGTTTCGGTCTTGATTTTTGAAATCAAACCGTTTACTTATTCGGTTCGATTATGGTTTTTAACCGGTTGATCGTCGGTTAACCAATTAAAAACCGTTTAACCTATTCAGTTAAACCGATTAACCGTAACTAATTAATTTTAAAATAACAACCGATAATCATTAACCAATTAACCAAATAATATATGTCAATTAACCAAATCAATCAAATATATGTATAACTAACTAATATTTTTTTTCATAAATGAATCATTTTATGTAATTATTCACTCGATTTTCGTCAATTAATCGTACAAAAATCTATTGAGAATTCGATTTTTTATAACCGTTTAATTAACCGATTAACCATAACCGATTACGAAAACAATTAACCATTTAATCGTAATCGTTTACATAACTGATTAACCGAAACCGATTAATAAATGATTATGGTTTTGAAAATCGTAATCGATTATTAATCGATCTGATTATGATTTTATCTATCATAATCGAAACCGATAAAAAATCGAACCAAAAATCTAAAATCGCACCAATTAACATCCTTAATATGAATATTGACAACGTTCTTCAAAAACTTGAACCATCATATGAAACTGAAAGGCATGGGTAAATATTTCAATAGTATAGATCCCCATACTGATTGTACTCAAGGTTACTAACCAGCAGAAAGGTGAGATGGGTCCTGCCCAATTAAGTTGAAGGAATAAGATGAGTGGATCGATATGGGCTTTGCTTGCATCATCGTCATTTTCGATTCGGACCCAATTGAAAGCTCACCAGCTACCCACTAGAAAGTGTCAAGTCTATAGAGCAAATGCTGGAACTGATTATGATAGTATCATCTGCATCATCCACCCATCCAAATCCAACCACATTCTATCATATTCAAATCTCAAAACACCATGTTTAATTTCAACGTTAGCTCACAACAAACTACATTATATTTTGTAAAAAAAATTACGAGATAAGTTTTTTCTCGTATCTATAGCGGTTGATGTAAGTTGAAGTTTACCTTGATAATTTCGGACATGTGTTCTCATTGAGATGTTTCTCAAGGGACCCATGTTACTTTGAACAACCCTATTTGAAGTTGCAGCATGTTATGAACTTGTATGACACAGCACAAGCAAATTAAGACAGACCCAAATTAAGACTCACCCTGCAAAAGGGTGTCCAGAAAACAATTAGAGACCTGTCCACACGGCAAACAGCAGCAAAGAACATATTGCACAGAGCAGAATTGATGCAGCGCCAAATCCCTATGTTTAATCACGTCAACTAAAACCTATTGACTAGTCACTGTTCCATGGCTCACCTCTAAAAGCAATGTGTCATGGGCCATAAATCCAACGCTCCGTAGCTAACCTCATCGTGGAGTTTGTGCTTGTGGCAACATTGTGTATGCGTAAGGACATTCACATTGGAGCAAGTTCAACGGATTTCTTATATGACTTGTTATCACATTAGAGCTATGCGTTGGTAATATTTTGTTTCAATGGTTTGGTTTTTATCATGGAAATTTTACCATTGCAAATGGGATGTTATATATAGCATCAAAAATGACCAAATTATATTATGACAGCTCTACAATTTTGAGGATAAGAACACATTCTAAATAATACATGTGTGGCTCTTTCTTAATTATTGATCATGTTGCAATGTCAAAATATAGCCAAGTATCATTGGAGCAACATTGACGTTTTATAACAAATTAATACTATTCATAGACATAAGATATTGGACTTGCTCTTAAATATACAAAATTTATTGTTTATATATCTCTACATATAAAAAATTAAAAATCACCAATTTATTATTTTATATCAGATACGTTAACAATGATGAGAAAATTGGTGATGCTACGGTAACCCAGTAAATCTGATGGGCTATTGTAACAATCTGGCCCAATATGATAGGAGTACTAATTTTTTCGCCACGCACAATCACTTCGCAGTTTTCTGATTCTTTTTCGCTTGGTAGGAGGACTCATCTCGCCGAAGACCTGGTGTTTCATCTCTCATTGTGTTAGTCCATTTCGACGACTAGGACCTGCAGCGATGGCCGAAGAGCTGCGGGTCGAAGATCGCGTCGTTGATCCCGGGAAATCGGCTTTGGATGCGAGGGATCATTACGAGGTGTTGGTGCACGGCGTGATAGAGATTGATTCCAGGAGGGTGGAGATTCCGAATTATTCGGACGAGACGATCGGGTCGTGGTGGCATGAGGAGGAGGAAGAGATCACGAAAGTGGTGGGAGAGGTTGGGGGTGGTGGGAGGATGAATAGTAAAAAGTTTTAGATGTTATTAATTTAATGTTGTATACTGGATAACAAGGAGAGAATATGATGTCCTCGAAAAATAAAGTTATTGAAACAAGTGTAAAACTTGAGATTTAGAGATAAAAATAGAGAATATATATATATATATATATATATATATATATCTTTTTTTCCAAATATTATCCTCAGCAGAAACTTCTGGATGATTGTAATTGTTTTATCGTTGTGCAGGTGTGTTGATGGGGTTGGTATTTCCCTTGTCAAGCTGGCCTGTATCTTCCACTCAACATGAAGTTTAATTTGTCTATTAGATCATGTTCCTGGTTCAGCCTTTTATAGACTTATACACATCTGAAGACTTATGACCCAGCGACAATGGCTTCTACGAAAAAGGTAACTAGTAATTCAAGACTGGTGTGATTCAACCACTAAGATAAGGCAACGAATAACTTTTATACTAGACTAGCATTAAGAAAACATTGCGGCGGCATAGAGAGAGATTATATGGCATTGCAAGAAGTAGGGAAACCTGCAGTTCGTGTGCATAATAACAAAAATAAACTAAACCATCTGAAATATTAGAATTAACTTTATCCATGAAAAGATCTTCGAATAGTGTAAAGAGAAGATACTGTAATTGCGGTTGGGTGAAATGAAAGGCTTACTGGGTTGATGATGAATAAAAAGATCGTGGAATAACAATAATGTATGAAAGACAGACTTTGCATGCCAACTGAAGAGAGAGTTATTTGGGAAAGTATTGAGGTAAGTCTCAGCTGGCTGGCCCCAAATCACCAATTACAAACATTAGATATCTTTCGATTGTATTTTTTATGATATATTTCATTATATTATATTTTTTTATTAATAATAAATAATATATTTTAGATTAAGTAGTTATACTGCATTTTATAAACTTTAATTTGTCAATTATTCATGTATTGTTCAATTATAAAAAACTCCCAGCATTAGATAATACATAAAGGCATAAACATTACTGTAATATGAGATAATGAAATACAAAAACTTAATATTTTAATGTGATTATTCATGTCATAATCGTTCAAAGAAAAACTCGATTCAAATAAAAAATGTGTAATATTATTACTCCAAGTTTTCACATAGTTATTTAATCATTCATATTTTTGATAATGAAACTTTTAATGATGTTAGTTAATTCATTGTGAAATCTATCAATGGAAAGTTCACATATGGATGACTATTAATCAATAAAAAATGGACATGTGAATGACCAACCAAAAAAACATCTTATATTTATATTATATATTTATAATGATGTGTATCAGCGGCTAGGTAAAGAGTTTTCTGAAGAAGTTGTCATGTACCACAAGTATACAACAAGAGGAACGTAAAAGGACAGAGACGAAACGGATACCTTGTAGGAAATCGCCAACCATATCTATGATGTCAAGACGAAATGAAGAAACCAGAAAATTGAATCACAAGAGTCATATAGAATCCAGAGCTTATAGCAACTAATACCAAGAAAAAAAAATTGCATTGGATCTTGCAACTAACTGTATTACTTCTATCAAGGACAAGTATAGTCCTTGACCATGTGAACTAGATTCATAGTAATTAGTTAGTAGACATTTAGATAATCAAGCTACTCGATCACATAGTTTACCAGATCCTTTTATCTCAGATGCGTGCAAGGCTATAAGCCATTCGATCACATAAATCATTAGACTAAGGTCAAAGGATCAAGAAAATACCATTTCCAAAAATCTCCTAAGCTCCGCAACTGTTCAACATCCATTCCTGATACATATTATAGGCTTCTCCTTCACACGACAAGAGTAACCCAGGAAATCAGTAACTGCATATATTAATGTTACGAAATAGATCTAAGATAAGAATCAACCAATCAACAAACGAGCAATGATAATGTAAACACGAATACCAGATTTATTTGGAAATACCCAAAAATGGGGTAAAAAACCACATAAAAAGAAATCCACTAAATCAAATTTGGGAGATGAGAATATATGGAATGACGAATAGAACGAACATTTATAACCCTAAATACAAATCTTTATTTATATTAACTCAAAAGAGTTAATAAAATAAATATGGAAAAGTGAATAATTTTTAATAATAATAAATATGATCTCCTCCTAAAAGGTATTGATAGGAATGTGCAATTCTTTCATTTGTATATAAATTGATGAACAAAACTTAAGAGTAAAACCATGATATAGTTAGTGTGTTTAGGCTGAAAATCAGGTTAGCAATCTGCAATTTAGGTTTAATGTAGAAGAGCCGACGGCCACAGATAAAGAGCATTGTGGGTCACCAGATGCAAACTATTACAAGGAGATTTCAGCAATGCAGTTAAGACATACATTGACAACAAAAGACCTGCAAATGTTCTGGATCTAGGATCAATCTTGTTGACAAGGACCAACACAGCAATACAGAAAAGGTTGCAGCAGTGCTGGGTGTAGACGAGGTTGCAGTAGTGGCCTAGTGCACACGAGGTCTCAATGATACTGGGTGCAGACTAAGTTGCAGCAGACTAAGTACAACAGAGCTGATTGTAAGGTTTGACAAGGATCAAAGGATTGATTAAACCGAAGATTTGAGATATGAAGAATCTGTACTGGGATCAGAAAAGATGAAACAAGTCTGTTAACATCAGTGATGGGGTCACGGTGAGCAAATAGACAAAGCCGTCAACATTTGAATAGTACAGTCAGGGGTTCTCATCCCCTCAGCCTATAAAAGGGGATCACAGGAGCTTAGAGGAAAAAGGTTGGTGAACAATGATATTTTGAACATTCTTAGAAAGAAGAAAAATCAGAAATCATTGTGCAATCGTCTGAATAAACTGAAACAAAGAATCAAGAAGAAAGGGGTTCACTAGTCTGTTCCGAGGAACAAGAAGGTGCAGCAGAGTCCAAAAGAAGGATTTGTACAAGGATTTAGGTCCTTAGTATTTATCAAGTTGTAAGCTTGTGAAGGGGTTTTCTTGTAAGTCATAAATAAGAAAGTGAACTCATCACTTGGCTTGACTACACTGATCATGAAGGAAAGAGTGGACTAAACTCTCGTTGATCAGTTGATAACGAGTGTCTGAACCGTATAAAATCCTGTGTTCTTACTTTTCTTTGAATTGATTTGCATATTAGAATTTCTAGAAATAATTTAAAGAGTGTAAAGAGATAAACTTTGAAAGCATAAGTCAGTGCAGCAGACGCATCTTGTAGTCTGCAAGAACAATTAGTGCATACTAGTTAAACACTCTACTGTCTTATATCGAAAAAGTTTTAATACAACCAATTCACACC
>JAOVYX010020389.1:0-17105 GCA_035668315.1 Drosera spatulata | reverse complement strand
ATTCCCAACCCCATCCCACACCCACTCCTTTCTCCTTCCCCGCGATCTTCTCGCGAACTTCTCCTCTCCGCACTGGGCTCCATTGCCGCCGTCGCCGCCGCTCCATCGCCCGTTGCACGTCTCCTGTCATCCTCCACCCCACACATCACCCCCTTCTCTCATCTCCCCACCTCCGCCTCCCATCTTCGTCTTACTCCATGGCGACCATCGACCACAATTTTCCACGCCAAACTCGTAAATTTAGGGTTTTCGATTCTGATCAGTTATTCACAAATTTTTCCTTCAGTTGTACGTGTTTTGATGATACATGAGTGCGATGTGAGCATATTATGGTGCAAATATTTAACACGATAGACCCTTCACAGTCATTCGAAAGAAAGCACAATTTTGAAGAAATTATTTCATTCCATATATTGTCCCTAAACATTACAGTGATCAGGAAAATGAACAGATGAGAGGGTAATGAGCTAAAATGTCGGAGTTAGTCCGACAGAAGATCGCAAATGGCATGTAACAATGGAGCTCTTCGATCGCTAATCTACTTTTGATTTTACATAAGAACAGTAGAGAACTAATGATGTCAATCGAAAATGTCCATCACAAAGGCCCCATCAACCGTGCATATGCCATCCACTTTGACGGATCGTTCTTCGGGCTTTAGTCACCTAGCAATGTACAACATGAAAATCTCTGTCGAGGGGGCAAAATCAGAAAATGAGTTAGTCCACTACTAATGATAGGAATGGCAGAGCGTTTGTATACCTTTAAAGAAGGTTCACAGCGGTATCTTTATAAAACTCTCTATCTCTATATTTAGAGAATGCAGAAAAAAAAAAGCATTTAATAAACTCCCTATTTTTATCCCTAAATGGTTTTCTATATTTTATTTCTTCCCTATTTTTAGGAAATTAAAATTAGAATTTCTAAATTATTATTTTATATTTTTTATGAGATAATTATTAAAGCTTAAAAAAATATAAAGTTAAAAAATAATTATTTATATTTAAATAATTATAAAGTCATTTCTTTGAAGGACAAAATTTCTTTTGAAAAAATTCTATTTACCACAAATGACGATACAAGTTTATTTTTCTGATTGAAGTTAAAAAGATGAAATTTTAAATATATAGAAAGTCCATATAAGAAATCTGCTAGACAATTGAATAAAAATCTGAATCTCTATAATAAAAAACAATACTGTAATATGGTATAATAGGAATACCGATAGAGAAATTGTCACGAATGATCTAAGGATCTAAATTGTTCACAAAGCTATGCTCATTATCAATTATATCATCAAAGACAACATGTAGTATTTATATGAGTGCCTTATTCTGACATAGTTATCAGATTCTTCACCCTAACCACGACACCTTTCCCGTACCTGTTATGAGCATGGATCAATATATGTGTATTAAACAATTTGTGATCATATGGCTAAATTGTGCTGAACCACAACGACAAGATGTTTCCATTCAATCATCCATTCCAGTAAGCGATCAAACCATGCATATGGCAATATTATGTTCATAACATGGATCACACAGCGGTAAATACATATAAATTAATCAAGCAACATTCATGCCTTCTGTTAAACATTACCAGTTTATCGTACCAGTTCATTGATCAGACTCGTCACCGTCATGCACAAAACAACTTACCATAGACCCAAGAGGCGGGATCGGATGGATGAAATGAAACTCAAACACAAAAGCGGTCGAGATGAGAGTGATTCGCCTGCATTAACAGCTGCACCTCTCAAGATTTGGATCGCCGACCAGAGCGACATCAAGGTCGGGTACCTAAGATCAGAGGTGCAGGTGGAAATGCAGATGACTTAAACCCATCATACATATCAACACCATCCATTTCTGCCTTCATCCATGAAATGATGATTATCTTGAGATTTTGAAGAATATGTGCCGTGTTCTTGTTTCTATTTATCAAGCGCAAGAAACCTTAGGGTTAGGGTTTGGAATTTGCTAGCAGCATTAATTTGGAAGATAGTGTATTAAGATTTCTTCAATATATTGAACAGTATATGCTCTGTTTTTGCTCCCCTCGGGCTTGCACGTGATGATTCCAGAGAGGCGGCACGTGAACGGAAGCTCCTTGGTCACATTGCTTGACGATTCTTCATCTGATATGGGACCCACAGTTTTTAAACCGTTAGGGGGTTCACATATTAGTCGGATATATCTATGGATCGATCTATTCAAATCGTGAGAGGGCAAGGTGACGCACGATATATGGTACACGTGGGTTGATCGCATGAACCGGCTCGTGGCGAGTCGATGATGTGTAGTAGCCGACGATTTTAAGATTAAATTTATATACATTCTGTCAACAGTTGTATATCTTATACATATAAATTATTTATCCATCAAAATGATTGAAAAAATGATTTTTTTAAATAGATCTTGGATTTAGACGGTTTATTTACAACTTAATGATAATGTATCATTGATTTACCTAGCCCATATTACATTGGCCAGTAATTAACTTCAAATATCAAATTTCAGATAAGGGTAATGAATTGTTTGGTTTAGTTTCATTTTTCTTCTGTTTTTTGTTTTCTTCTGTTTTTTTGTTTTTTGCCACTGGACCTGCATTTTCAAACATCGACCATCCATTTTCTGTTTGGGCTCAACTGGCCTGTCAGTGTTGTTTTGGGTTGAGCCCATCTTGAGTCCTTTTAGGTTGGGCTGGCTTGACTATCTATCTGCAGGGTGTCAGAGCGTTCCTCCCTATGCTGCAAAACTACAATGGGTACGTGTGAGACAAATAGCTTAATCGGATCAAGGTGATCTGCAAATAACTTTCCCAAATCTATGGGAAGGAGAGTGCTAAAAAATGATTGTCAGACAAATTAACCGTAGCATTCCTCAGGTGAAAATTTCTTACAATCATTTGGTTTACACATTAACTTATAGTACACTAACTTTTACACACATTGGTTTACACTCATTTTAACCGTACCATATAGATAAATCTGGCTCGACCAACATTAAGATGTTACAATCATTCTACATCCTTCGATATCATTGGTTTACACATTAACTTACACGCTAACTAACTTTTACACATTCCAAGCTTTGAAATGTTATTCTATGGAAAGAATATTCTCCGACCAATTGATTTTTCTTTTTCCTGGGCTTGATGCTTGATTACGATGTTACAAAAAACGTTATCCGTTATGATGATTTTGGGAAATGTAAAAAGTGTCTGTTTCTCCTTCAATCCTTCTTAGCATTCCCCGTCATCATGGTAGATAATGATGTTTTGTTAACATATGAATTTTTAATTATTTATTGCATTAAACGATTGATAAAATTTTGACACGGTAACCAATCTGGATTGATTTAGTGGTGTTCGACTCAACCTTCTTCTTGAAGGTTTTGGGTTCGAATCCTACTACCCTCAAAATCCAGGTTGACCACGTCCATTGACTTCGATCAAAGTTTTACCCGATGTTGGTGGGGGGCGACTTGTCAGTGTCCGGGGATTAGTTGAGATGCACGCGAATTGGTCCGGACATCCTCACCATAAAAAAACAGAAAGAACATTTTGGTACGATATGTGAGTTTGTTGCGTGAACACATGAGAGTTCCTAAACCACAAGTGACAAGTGATACGAACAGAATTAACCAAGACAATGCACCTGAAAAACAGCTTCCATTATGGTTAAATTAAGAGACATGGTCGAATCCTGACCAATGTACTGCTTTATTATTGACTCGGTGATAATTTCTTTTTTCTAATCATGAAAATCAAGAATTCGACATCTCCTGAAGATATAAAAAAACAACTTTACTCTTTTCAAATCCTACACTAATCGACGTCTAATGGTTTCATGTACAGTTTTATTATCGGGTGGTTTCGTGTATCAGAACATGTTACTAACGATGGATTTTCTTTTTTTAACGACATAAATAATCCGTCGTTAATGTACCGTTATTTTATAGTGGATGTGTTTGAAGGGGTTGTGTTGATATGTTGCTTTATGTTTGCAATTATCAATCGTGACATGGGACACGATCTAAAGTGCTTAATTAAATCAAGATTTAAGACACATGCGAAATATAAAAGATTGTTATTTTTAAGATAAGACTTTGTATTGTCAAGATAATCCCTTCACAAAATTTTCAAAACAATAATTTTTTGTTTTATAAAAATATTAACAATAATAATTATTATCTTGAAAATATCAATTTCAAAAATATATTAGGAAACTTACAAGCTTTCCCACGAACTAAACTCCCATAAATGTCTCAACCACACCGTTAACCCCCACTTTGGTACCTTAACACATTCCACACGATACACCCAAAAAAAAAAAAAAAAAGACCCGTTTTCAAACCCAAAAAAACAGAACACTGGAATCGAAACACTTTGAATTCCTCAAATCAGTGGTTTACACGGTAAGGTAAATTCCAATCTATTCACATCAAAACATTCCTTCTTTTTTTTGGGTTCTGTTTTCACTTGTTTTTCCTTTCTTGTTCTATATAGAAACTGGTGAAGATCATGGGAAGACACGGTGGTGGCGACAGAGGCGGCGACGCGGTGGAGGATGTGAAGAAAGGAGGCGGCGGCAACGGTGCTGCTGTCACGGTGGTCTTGAAACTTGATTTGCATTGTGAGGGTTGTGCGGAGAAACTCCGACGATGGGTTAACCACCTTGATGGTGAGTGCAAGAAAATTTTGCCGTAATTCTGTAACTATTCTTTCAATTGCTTCCCTATTTTCATTAGAAAGAACTCATGTGGTAACCGTTTAAGCTTTTACTGATTACATACATTCGCACTTGAAAAAAACAACGTCCTCGTTGCGATTTCACTCCTCGTTAACGGATGATTACCAAGAATTGCTTTTCAGAGTGATAACTGACCCTAGAGATCAACACATGTCATTTTAGTGTATTTTGACCTCATTTACACACCCTGAGAAACTTCCTGGGAGGTCATCCATCGCAACTTTACTCCAAAGTTAAATGTGGCTCCCGAAAAAGAATATATACCTTGTTGTTATAGATAATACTATCAAACTGTTTAACTTTTCCCTTGAGATATTACACACACCCCACTTCAAGAACGTAACATCCTCGTTGCGACTTCAAATATGGCACACAATCCCATAACCTTCCCCGTTAGATGGTTGACCCGAACTCCTAGTCCACAGATCTAGCACACGGTTGCAGGGGGTTCTCTGATATCATCCTGTAACGTCCCAATCAATTCTCGTTATCGGGTCGCTATCACGAATCGTTTTTCAGACTCACAACTGGTCGCACAGTCCAGTTGCTAGTCCTTTCAGTGTGTTTTACCTCACTCCCACACATGCTAGGAAACTTTGCAAGAGGTCACTCATCCCAGCATTACTCCACGAAACACGCTTAACTGCGAAATTTTAAAGTGATGGGATACCGAAAAAGAAAGTGCATCTTATTGATATAGATAGTACTAATAAATCGTTTAAACTTTTCCTTGAGATATTACAAACATATTGATGAACAATTAAAAATTAAAACATCAACGGTTAAGACTAAACATAACAGATAGATGTTTCTTTTGTGGGATATTATGGATGTTGAGGTTTGTACAATTCATAAACAGATTTCTTCATCAAAATGAAAAACGAACGAGTTTTCAGATAAGTTGATCGAGTGTTGATTTGTTGAATAACTTTTGGATAGTGTGCAAAAGGATACTATACTTGTAGTACATCTTTTGCTTGAAAAAGCAGTAAAACCACAATGAATGCAAATCATGATTCTAAAAATTATGCTTGCTCACTTTGTACTCAACAAACCAGCATTGATTTTTGCTTTGTGTGCGGGCTATTGGGTATCATTGAATTAGGTGTCCAAGATGTACAAACAGAGCTATCGAGTAACAAGCTCAAAGTGTTAGGACGTGTGGATCCCGTTCGAATGAAGGAGATGGTGGAGCATAAGATCAAGAAGAAGGTGGAATTGGCGGCATCTCTGATGATGAAGGCGGTCAAGGAAAGCAGCGTTGAGGAGAAGATGTCGGACAAGAAATCTGAGAAGAAGAATAAGGTGGATGATAATGAGAAGAAATCTAAAGAGGTATAGAACTTTGAAGTATTTAACTTTGTTTGAAACATGCAAATTACAGAGTGGAAGGTCAAATGAGTTGGATCATTGCGATATTCAATTGAGATGATCCTATTTGGTCTAATTTTATCGATTACATGTATGAATATGATCATATATATATCTAAACATGTGCAACGTCCTTGTTTTAAGCTTATAGGGCGTTTCTACAGGAGCACATGCTTTATAAGTTTGTCTTTCGTCATTAAAAGTTTCAGCGTTTGTTAAAGTGAGTTCAACTTTGTAATCGATGGTACTAGTCAGTGCGATTATCGGTTAATGTCTATGACTACATTGATGCTTTCCTACTTATATTCCATGATTTCGCAGCCGCCTGTAACCACAGTGGTTTTCTCAACGAGAGTCCATTGTGATGATTGTGCTCAGAAGATCAAGCGTATCGTCAGCAAATATGAAGGTCCGATCTCGTAGACCCATTGCGTTTGTTGCTCAATCACCTTTTCGCCGTTGCATTCTAATCGATTCGATGTGGTTGATGATCTGATGGCAGTCTTGTGAAATATGACAGGAGTTCAAGATGTAAATGTGGACTCACAAAAAGATTTGATCACAGTTAAGGGTGCAATGAACGTGAAACAACTCTTACAATACTTGAACATGAAATTGAAGAGAACCGTGGAGATTGTCTCTGCTGCATCCAAGAAGGATTCGGCTGACAAGAAACCCAAAGAAAGCGGCGGAGACAGGAAAGGAGTAGCACAGGCGGCCAGAGATGTAAGCAAAGATGCAAGAGACAATGTCTCCGAAGTCGAAGTGAACAAAATGGAGTACTATGGAACCCCTTACGGCTATGGTGCATACACACATGATCCGTCGTGCAGCTCGAGCTCAAGTTCGAATGGCTACATGATGGAGCATTCGCATCCGTCTTATCATGGACAACTGGGTCATGGATCATACTTCCTAGAACCGATGCATGGTCCATATCCTGTAGAACCTCACGGGAATGGTTACATGGGGTATCATCAGGCACCGGACATGCTTAGCGATGAAAACCCAAATGCGTGTTTCATAATGTGATGCACGATGTAGCATTGGAATGAGAAGTCCTGATGTTGGCATTCAAATCCCCATTTGTGTAGAAGATTAGAAAACATGTAACAAGAGAACCGAGACTAAAAATCATTGACGGATGCATTCATTGTAAAAGCCAAGAGAACCTAGACTACGAAGTCCGTTCAATGGCGAGGCCATACATCATATACATGGAGTTATCAACAAAGAAAGTAGTTGATGCCACAATGTCTATGTTGTTCCGTTATATGTAGTTCGATACTTAAGTATTGCAATTTGACCTGGTTTATAAACTATAATGCAAAATTACTATAGTATAGAACTCATAACATGCAACAACCTTGATAATTCCAATCATGAATGCTTCAAAATTTCGAGTAACAACAACCCAATTATCATAGTATATACAATGTTAAAAGATTGCTTCCTGATATCATGAGAAACATTTGAAAAAAAAAAAAAGAAAAACAACTGCAAAAAATTAGGGTTTCTCATAATCAAACTTTATCAAGCAGACGATCATTTCCTCCGCCCGACGCCGCAATAATTCACAGAAAGGTGAGAGACGTTTCCCTCATCTTTTCGTCGGTGATTTTGATTATAAATACTTATATGTGCTTTAATATTTCATTCTCTTCGAAAGACAAATTGAAACCATGAAAAAATTGCAAAACTTTTTTCGTAGAATTTGTTGGAAATGGTAGATCTTTTTTTACCCAAATGGTTCTGGGCAATGATCGAATATCAGTACGAATCATGGGCATTATGAGATTTTGGAAGTAGTTTTTTCTGATAGATTGTGCTGTTTCATTCAAACCCTAGGGTTAATGTGGATTGATGATCGGACATTTTGTCATGAGTATAGATTTTCGGGCAGGAACTGAATAGGAGTAATGATGCAATGGACTAAATATATTAGGGTAATTTTTCGTTACGATTCATCAAATGTTAGGGTCCAAGTCCAGGAGACTGAAGACTAGTCCGATATGTCAAACTCATGTTGGTCCCAATAGAGGGAGCTTAGTTCCGCTACGCTCGAGTTCTGGTCTTGTGGGTGGGGAAAACTGATATATTAGTTGAGGTTTGGCCGCTTTTTGGCTCGAATTTATATATGGGTGATTTAGCTGAGGTTGCTGAATGAATATTTGATGATCAGATTAGCCAACTGGACCAACTCAACACTATTGTGAGGTACTTGTTCATCTTACTATGAAGTACGAAGGATCCTGTGTGTTTATCTGGACCAGGTTGAATCTCGTGATAATGGCGCCCTCAGCTGGGTATTTGCGGGCAAAGCCATGTTGATGGTTATGTTAGAGTCTCATTCCAGTAGCTTTTGTTACAGAATAAGATGTTGCATGGAGTTTACCTATGTTACTTTGAAGTCGGGTGTAGATGGCATGTATAAGCATATCTATGTAGATGTTACACTTGCCAATTTTTGGGAATTATGTATGAGCACATTGTCGAGCTTACAAGTTACAGCTCTCCAATCTGCGCTTTCTTCCCCTGCTTCATCATCTGATATGAACCTTGGAACATATCATGGGAACATAGAGCTCGCTCACTGGCAAACTATACTCACCTCAAAGACATTAGCGATTAAGATGTAGGAAGCGTGGTTCACGCATAACAACAAGTAGCTGCCCGGTGCAAGCTTGTGGTTCTAATATGTCGAATGAACAGCATTCTTGTGGCGGCTGAAGATCTGAACTGAAGCTAGTGGTATTGTAGCCTTCCAGTTGGTTGTTCCGCAGGCGAAGACATGACAATGCTTATGCTGGATTAAGGAGTCGTCTCAAAGGATTCTCATCTTGTGGCATGCATTTCGCCTATGTTACTTGGACTGTGCATGTGCGTACAAGCATGTGTCTAAATGTTACACTTGGATCTAGTTTTACTCTCATGTCCGAATGTGAATCGTGGAAGAAAATAGTCCTTCAGGTTTGCTGAACAGTTGGATGTATGAGAAGCTTCGTCAGACAGAAACAATTATCAGGATGTGATTGAATGACTTCTCATGGATCTATCCGGCAAGAACCAGCTGATTCCTTATATGCCTTATCTTATTTGTCGTGTCTTATATGCCTCGTTGAGATGATGCGAACCTTATCTTATTTGTGACAGTATAAAACTTTAGTGATTATGCTCTAATACAGAAATAATCTGCATTTAAGCTGCATTGTTCACAATCACTGATTAGGCTCTTCTTTCTTCAACCCAAAACCAATAATGTTTTCCTGCTGAAGATCATTGCAGATTTTGTTCCTATGTACGTATTTGATTGCGAGTTGCGTGATCTGTAGGTGAGGTCAGAGGTGTGTGATCAAGAGGAGAGTTTAAGGAGTTCTCTGCTCAGCTGCTGGGAGTGGACTTTAGACTGGGGCTAAATGGTTTGAGTTCGAGATGCATCCTTCCGCCGCCATGTTTCTGTATGGATTGAAGAATTTTCACGAAGCAATGAACCAGGAACTGCTTTTGAACGTAAAACCACAGTTAAGGGATACAGTAATCCAAGTTGTGTCGGTTCAATGAAGATTCTCTATGGTAGCATGCATTACAAACCCACCGTCAAAGGATGCAGTAAGTTACCCTTTATATCCAATCTAAATCATGAGCATTATAGTGTTCCTCATTTATAAGTGCAATCGTCATGTGATTTCAGTCATTTAAGCATGATTTTTAAATGTTATTGTTACTGGTTGATATTATTGTTGTCGAACATATGCATGATAGTATGCCGCGTCATGACGTAGTCGAATCATACATCAGAGGCATGTCTGAGTCTTTCGTTATGGTATCTGATTGAAGATTGTTTTCTCATGAATGTGACTGCAGTGTGGGGAAGTACAGGCTGTGTCTTGCTTAGATAGCAATGTGACCTTGAGCTTTTCACCCACTCATGAATTGAGTGAATTCACTCTAGGTATGTATCTCATTTGGGTTCCTTTCCTGGTTCAAAAAGCAGTGGATATATTAAGTGACCACACACACTGATATAAGTATAACTGTGATGGCCAGTGCTTTATTATGTCCTAATAATCCTTGGTCTATCAATGTGATATAACCATTCGAGTTTCACTCTTATCTTCGGATATCTGGCATAGGAATTAGGAAATTCCGTGTATAATCTGGCATTCTATGGGGAAAACTATTTCCGTTGAGACTCAAACCTGTGAAAGGCGTCTTGACATAAGATGTCTAACCAAACTTGGCCGTCTTTCGTGCATCAATCAACAGAGGTCAATTTTTTGTGACCTACAGTAAGACGAAATTCTCTGTGATGAAGTGATCATCGATTTTAATGTGTTTAGTATGTTGCTGTTGAACAGGGTTATTTGATTACCAATGCTGATGCCTTCCTGGTGTGATGCAAGCTGATTACGCTATATGGTTGTTATTGTGGAGACTGGACTTGGAAATGTGATTAAATATCAGTTTTCAAGTGCATGCGGCTAGGAGGGAACGAGCCCAAGACCATAGTCTTGCAGCTTTCGCGCCTGATGGTTTACCTAGCTCTTCCTTGACCCCTCAACATATGCAGATGTTGGAAAAGGCGAATAAACGTCTAGTAATCCACATGATTGAATCATCATTAAGATTTGTGCATCGGTCGTGCAGTAGCAGTACATTGGGGTATTTGATCCTGCGTGGTGTCTTGGGTCTCCGCGGCACTGTAGAATGCGACTATACATGTAGCAGCATGGTCCTTGAGCACGGCATGAGACACCTTGGCTTTGTGGCTAACATGTAGACACAATTACACAGCCACATTGTCCTTCATTGCCCATGTAAACTGCATTTATCCTCTCACGTGCTTCTGTTTCTCATGTTTGCAGGTCTCTCATGCTATAAAAACGTAGCAATGCATGGTACTGATCATGACCTACAACGAATACCGTGATGGCCGAAGTGGCAGCAGCTGCAAAGAGTGTCAAGAGAAAGAAGGGATCAGGCGTGATCAAGAGAGTCATGGGAAAGCTTGAAGCGAGTTTGAGAGGAGTGAGGGGCGGGTATTTTGTCGTCATTGCAGCTGAAGGCAACGAGCCTAGGAAGTTTGTCGTCGGTTTGGATTTGCTGAATGATCCCGAGCTCCTGGACTTGTTGAAACAGGCCGAAGAGGAGTTTGGGTTCAAGCAGGAGGGCGCTCTCGCTCTACCTTGTCGACCGGAAGAGCTGCAGCGGATTATCTGGAAAAGGAAAGATGTTCATGGTTGTTAGAGTATTAGTAACTTGATAGTTCTCCATTTTTGAAGAACTTTTTTCCCTTTCCCAACCAAGATCATCTTGCCTTAGGTCTTGGTCTGTAACCAATCTTCACTGAGGAAGTACATTGAAATAATCTCAGGTTGTAAATTGGACCGGTGGAATTGAACTCGTGAGTCGTGAGTCGTGACCACTTATTTGAGAAATCTGTAGGCACAGGCGCGAAGTATTAAATCTCTCTTTGTGCTTCGTTTAGTTGTAAGAAAAATAAAATATAGACATTTAGCATCACTCTTACGATACTAAGTGGTGTATAGGTGCAACAAGTTCTCATGTTGAGCGTACCAGAACGTTGAACATCCGATCAAAGAGAGGTTTGGACAGATTTTTGAAAGACATCGCCTAACACACCGACAGTTTATATTGGATTACCGTACAAAGATCAAGAATGGAGCCAACTCACCGTTAGAAGAAAGGGGAAAATACAGGGGCATGTAGGATGGTGAATGAAAGAATCGTTCAATATAAACCCGGTTTCCTGTCCGGGACCAAATTCGATGAGAACATACGCATGCAATCATATTTTTGTCATGAACAATAAAAAAACTGTTTGTAACAGGACAATAATACATTGAAAATTTTGATTTTCATTTTTTATAGATATATTAAAATTATGCGATTGATTATGAGAAGTTGATTATCATTGAAATTGAATCTTACATAAGATATTTTGACACTCAAATTTTATTATTTCTTCGTTTTTTAACTAATTAAGAGTGAAACACGAATTGAGATTAACACACTAATAATAATCTTTATGGAGACGGAATGTTATTTTGATCTCATTGATTTTTTTTTTCTTAAACCATGAATATATAAAATCCAGATGTAGATGTCTATAAATGGACGTGACACCGTAGCTGTAAGATAAACGAAAAATTAAGTGAGAAAAATAAATATTGCTAAGAAGTGGGGGGTCATGTACGGAGTGTACCGCGTTTTTTTGGGTACGGCCCACATGACCTGGCCATGTCACGATTTTCCTCCGCAATAAATGGAAGACAGGCTGCTAGCGAAGGCCCATTCAAAGGGCCCAATAAGGCCCATATCCCATGTGCTCATCTCGCCCTCTTCGAATCTTCACTTTTATGCTAACCGAGGGAAATATAAGGGAATGATTGATATTGATTTTTATTTCTACGAATGAAATAAAAAAAAAATCATTTTTATTATTGATTTTTATTTTTTTATAAATTATCATTTTATTTTCTCAAATAATTTTGATTTTTATTATTATTTTTTGTTTTTATTATTTATTTTGATTTTTATAGTTTAAAAAAGTGATACTAAACATCCTCCTAAAAGATAAGAATTTCATACACATTCCGAACAAAAAATCAAAGGAATATTATACTACAATTTGCCCCATCACACGTATAAATCGTACATCACATTGTCACAACAAAAGCAAGACCAAGGAAGAAGAATCCGACAAGCTACAACCATGAAACAAGAGAGACTGAGGAGCCTGGCGAGGCTCAAGCATTTCGTGACGAAGATCAAGAAGGCGAAGACGCTTGTGCAGCTTGTCACGGTAAGGAAGAATTCGACGTGTGACAATGGCAACGAAGAGGAACCATTGGTTACCGCAGGATTGAAGAAGGTTCCTCGAGGACATTTTGTTGTCTCGACAGTTGAGGGTACTGAGGAGGAGTGGTTCGTGGTGGAACTGAGGCAGCTGAGGAATCCCGCGTTCTTAAGGTTGCTTGAGAATTCAAGAGAGAAGTATGGAGGATGCGGCTTGTTTAGACAGGAAGGAGTGTTAGCTCTTCCTTGTCCAGCGCACGAGTTGAAACAGATTTTGGAGGACGCGACGTATTAGATCTTAGCTGACGACGAGGTTACAGAAGTATTGAAGAATTTGCGGCTACCGTCTTACTCCTGTTTCTCTCTTTCTTACGCGATCACAAGTTTCTGCCCGAATCCAAATTCTTGGGCTGGAACTATGTATTCAATCGTCAAATGTATGATTCAATTGTTGATCATAATGTAGCCGATCATACATCAAGAAAATTGTACTTAGGAGGCGCATTACATACTCTTCCCTGTTGTCTGCACGAGAGGCCGAATCACATCACAGACTGCTGTGCAGAGATCGTGCAAGCTGCGTGGCTTCAATTTTCACTTGGTCTCTTCTAAGCTTTCCTGTGCTCGTCCACGGCAACGGCTTCCTCCACAAAATAAACATCTTTGGCACCTTGAACCTGCACAAAAACATCACACACATTTGTCAAGATGAAACTTTTCTTTTGAATTAGGCTGCGCAGGAGAAACGAGAGAGCAAGATGTACCCTGTTAAGTCTTTCTCTCGACAATGTTGCTTCAAGATTTCGCCTGTCAAGTAGAAGTCTCTGCTGCTGGAAAAGTCATCAAGGGCTCTATCGGACCATTCCCAATCTTCTTTTAGTTGAATACACGCAATGACGATCTCACTAAGACGCCTGTGTGCTAATCCAACCACCACAACGAGGTATATTCCTGGATGTTGCGATAACACAGCTTCCACCTACATTGTTATAACCCAAGATGAATTCAATTGATCGAACTCACGCTGAGAACTTAAGAATTTTCCGTAGTGAATGTTTCCCGAAAAAACGAAAAGACAAGCACAGTGCAATCGGTACCTCTTCTGGGTAGACATTTTCCCCTCCGCTTTTTATCCTGCCATTTCTACGTCCAATCAGCCACAAGTTCCCGTCATCCTCGATCCGCCCGACGTCCCCTGTGTCAAACCACTCTTCCTCACCAGGACCGGTTACCATGGAGGAAGACTCACTCCAGTAACCAAGCATGACGTGCGACCCTCGAGTCAATATCCTACCCCTGTCAGAAGAAGCTGTCTCGTGGTCGACCATGATCTCGATATGAGGCGCAGGCTTGCCTACACAAATACCTCCTAATTGTAGAATGTTGTTCGATCTTGGTCCATCGCTTCTCTTTTGGTCCTGCTGCTTCTCAATTTTGGGATCATAGAGCAGCATGAAGGTCAAAGAAGAGCACGTCTCGGTCATACCTACATGACAAAGGAACTAGGAAGAAATAGTGAGCAAGCAGCAAAAAGCAAAACATCGGCTTGATTTAAAAGCTAGTTCTAACTTCTAAGGGCCAAAATTTCCTTTTTGGTATGCTCAATTCTTGGGGTACAGCTTCACCATTATGGACCAATACTACGGTTTTTCATCATTTTGTGATTGTATTCATTTTGTCTGTGATCATTCTTGCAAACAGTCAAATACCGGGGAAAAGGGAGCCACAATGCTTTTTTATGAACAGATTAGGAGACCGGCAATGAAGACATATAGAATAGTACCATAAGCAGAGAAAATCTTTGTGTAAGGGAAGAATGTGATCGCATCTTCCAAAAGCTTGGCTGCAAGACTTCCGTCCCCGTTTAGTATCTTCTTCACAGATTCTGTACCTTCCCATGTCTTCTTTAACCTGGAAGGTGAAGACAAAAACCAGCAATCACCCTGATGATTTATTTGCGAAGACAATAAGCTTATTCTCGTAATGATACATGTGCATACTAGACATGACTTTTTATCAATAGATTGAAGTACCTGAGTGCAGATATCAAATCGGCCATCATAGTTGGAACAGTGATAAAGGAAGTAACATGGTTGGAACAATGATATGGCTTCGATTGCCGCTGTAGACTCAAACTTAGGCATCAAAACATGGCAACCTCCTGCCATTAATATTGCCATGGCTGATGATATGCCACCAATGTGGCACAATGGAGCGGTGTGCACATAAACCTGAACACAGGACAAACTCATTCCATTAGCACACTTTCAATCCACTGATCCACAAACTCGCTTTTTGTTGCATTAACAAATCTGCATGTGTAATCTGAAAAGGCGGACAGTTTAAAAAAATAATAATCAGGGCCGGTGTACATGCATCATCCTCGGTGTAACCAACAACAGCCAATTTGGCCAGGGATTGAACTATTAAGGCTGCATGGCTAATGATCACTCCTTTCGGCTTTCCTGTGGTTCCTAAAAGAAAACATAAAAGCAGAGTTACAAGTATCACGATGATTTCAAGGTAATAAACTCGAGACAAGGCGGAACAATTTTCTGCACTGATCTGGAAAATGTAACAATAGATCTGAAGTTGTCGTGTTTATCATTTAAGGGGTCACAGGAAGCATGGATAAGAAAGCTTGTGCAATACCTGAAGTGAAGCAAACAAGGACCGCCTCGTCTGGTGCCCAGGAGTACCCAAGGGAGGAGGAGTTAGGAGTCGATGACTTCAGCATTTCCGTAGTCAATCCTGTTAAAATCTATGAGGTAAATGAGTGAATGAACAATATCAAAAAACCGAAAGACTGCCTTTTATATGCTCATGATTTTCAAAACGATTTGAAATCTGGTTCTCATGGGGCCAAAGGCTTCTACTTGAAAGAAAAGGCATTACCGTTGTGTCCACTGCTTGACATTGAAGGTGCCGAAACCATGAAAACAAGCCACTTCAAAGAATTCACAGTTCCATTTATTGATTCCAAATCCCACCTGTAACTTTCATCAACTACTAGCAGCACTGGTCTGACAGCTTCGAATGCAAACCTATTCTCTTCAAAGCTCTGCAGTTTGAAATATTTTATTATGTTCACTGTTCAACACCCGGGCAATATTGTTATGCATGATCAAACTTCAACCGGAAACTTGAGCCAAATGCCGTGGGATGTGAGGAGCTTGTTAAGGATATCAACATTCACTGCATTTTACATTAAATATACAAATGATGGCCAAAATCTAGGTTTACCTCATACAGATATCTTATTCAGCATACTGGTATGCCTATGATACTCGTCCTAAGAATGCAGCAGCAATGTATACTAGCATTCATATTAGGGGAAAGTGGGGTTGCAGTGCTCACACAAATCCAGTTATTAAAATTCAAAAAATTAAAAAACGGTTAATTAATGATCTTTTGAATTTCTTTTTAAAATTTTTTGATGCAGCCCCTTTCACATACCGATACACAATGCGAATGCTTTAGGTTATGGTGTCAGCAACCACTCGAAAATTTAGAACTTTTTTAACTCATGACATTACAACAAATCAAGCCTTTATCCTATCAAGTGGGGTCGGATACATGAATACGACTGCGTCATTTCAATCTATCATGTACATCATCTTCTGTAAGATTATGATAGGCCATATCATACTTCAAGGTTTCTCTCATAATCTTTTTAGGTCTCCCTCGTCCTCTCTTGACATGTGCTAACTCCCAAGCTTCACATCTCCTAACAAAAGCTGTGACTAGTCTGCGTTTCACATAACCATACCATCTTAGTCGTGACTCTCTCATCTTATCTTCTACTGGAGCCACACCCACTGTCTGTCTGATAACTTCATTTCGTATCCTATCTATTCTTGTATATCCGCACATCCACCTTAACATTTTCATCTCGTTTACACTCATCTTATGTACATGCTGCCACTTAATTGTTCAACATTCTGATCCATACAACATCGCTGGTCGAATAACTGTCTTGTAAAACTTTTCTTTTAACTTGGTAGGTATTTTAGAATCATATAGCATCCCTGAAACGTCATTCCATTTCAGCCAATCTGTTTTAATCCTATGATCAATATCTACATCAATTCCTCCATTCTTATGTAGCATCGAACCTAAATATTTGAAAGAATCCGTTTTAGGGAGAGACTCTATTCCC